>CM022944.1:121390842-121500406 GCA_012931725.1 Litsea cubeba | reverse complement strand
TACGGCTCCTTCCTCTGCCATCTTTTCCTCTTTAGTCTTCACAGATTGCAATGAGGTTGGGATCGAGATCTTCAATTTATACAATTTACAGTCTATACTAATTTATGTTGACAACGAAGAATCCGTATATCTAGATCTCACTCACGCATGAGGATTTCGTGACCGCGATGCGGATAGTATGTATGAAAATCTAAACCGTCCATAGTAAATCGCCCCATTGGTATCTAATCATGGACATGGAAAAATATAAAAAGGGAAAGTTCAAATAAGGCCTAAAGTTTTTATGTTGTTTCCAAAAAAATATACGAGTTTCAAAGCTTTTTAAAATAGTATCTAAGTTTTGTAGTAATTTTTTAATTAAGGACATTTTCATTTAAAATTATTTTTGGTAAATTTTTTCCTTAATTTTTAAATAAATACACAGTACCTTTCGTTGAAATAAACTCTCATTTAATTTCTCAATTTTCTTTTTTTTCTGCTAGTGTCCTTCTAATGATCAAGGACAACTGGCGATCCACTCTTGCCCATTGCCAATGTAAATATATATAGATATATATATATCACCTTTTCTCTTCAAGCCCTAGGCCACAGCCCTGACCCGTGAGGGCTGAGTAATGGCCCATTTAGTGTAGGCCTTCCAAGGGCTTTAGCCCTCCCCAGGCGTGTCTCATAGATATCGAGGGTAGGGCTTGGACAATCTTGGGCCCAATCACTTTCACAACCTTATATTCAAGGGTTATTATTTTGAGTAGTTTGAACTTTTAGCAAGTAAGCCCCACCAAGGATCTTACGAAGGTCTCGCTAGTTGAAGCCTATGAAAATCAAGATTTGATCCTTTTGTGTTTTGTAACTTTACTTGTAGAGTGAAGTGAGGTAAAGTCTAAAATCAAGAGAGAATAAAATAGGGGGTCTAATCATAACGTGATAACTTTTTTCTTTAGTGGTTTGATAAGTAATTTTTTTGGCTTTTAAAAAAAGTAGATGGCTTTTGTCATTTATTGGATTTAAAATGTTGCCTTTTTACTGTATTTTTTTAAAATGAAAGGGAAAAAATTTGAATTTTATACTTTTGATATGGCCCCCTCATCTTTTCATGTCTCTTAGATGAGAGCTTCACCCACTTCACTTACAAACCTCCCCTACCTGTGTAACTATCATGGAAATGGGGAGAGATTTGGACACTAGCTTACCATATGGACGGTAACTTCATGCACTTTTGCTTGATTATATGGGCTAAACTAAGAGGGAGCAGGGATATTTGAGCCTGATACGATAGGTCCATAGCAGAGAATTTTGAAATCATTTCAAGGTCTCTAACAATTATTAGGGAAATTCTATATGCACCACCAGTTTTGATGAATACACCCACATTCTGAGCTCACCACAACCATTTTAGGTTTAAAACCTATTTGCTGAGCCCACCCACAAAAATACCGAAACTGCCCACCAGCCCATCGTCTTCTCCTTCTCCATTCCCTCTTCCTAGTTTTTCAAATTCGGCACGGCAGCTAACAGAAGTTGAAAAATCCGGCGTCTCTGCTACATCTTCTCCTTCACTGTTCTCATCACGTTCTTCTTATTCTTCATCTTCTTCTTCTTGTTCAAACAAGGTAAGGTAATCTTCTTCTCCTTCCACATTCTTTTAGGTTGTAATGTATGCGTATTTAGATTGTATTTTCACATATTTCGATTGTATGTGGATTCCCTAATGCATGATATGGATGGGTGTGACGAACGCTAAATTCTCCCTTCCCAAATGGTTTTCTTCTTCTGGTTCGCGTAGTGCTCGGCAAACCAGAAGCGTGCAGGTTAAATTTGCACGGCATATCAACACCGTGCATTTACTATATGCACGGCCAATGTTAACCGTGCATTTCACATATGCACGGCCAATGTTAGCCGTGCATTTCTTATTTGCATGGTGTCTATATGCCGTGCAAATTAAATATGCACGGCTAACATTGGCCGTGCATATGTGAAATTGCACTGTAATAGTATGCCATGCAGAACAAATTTACAATGTTAAATAACAATTTTTATTTTTTATTTTGAACAAATTAGAAAATGCCTAGAAGACCTGCTCGTCGCGGTGGCAGCTCACTTTCGATAGGTGGACGGGCTAGTTCTTCTAACGAGCCATCTAGAGTTAGGACGAAGATCGGTGTCACAAGACCGGCGCGTCGCCGAGGTGTGCATACTAGTACTTCGACTGCCGGTCATCAACGACCAACGGCATCTGAACGAAGACGTAAAATGCGACAGGATCCACTCCCAGATTCGTCAGAGGAGTCAGAGGATGATTCATCTGAGGAGGATTCATCATAGCATGATTCCTCAGAGGAGGAGGAGGCACAGCCGTCCACTTCTGCTGCAGCGGCAGCAAGGGAGGATCATCCATCAGACCAGGATGAACAGCCATCCAGTCCTCCCCCAGCGGCGGCAGGGGAGGGTCCTATCCTCGGTGGTCCGGCTGATTTATCGGTCCTCCCTAGTGTCAGGACGCACGTGGCCATACCCATATGGGACGGGGAGGTAATCTTGCATTTTTGAAATTGTGAATTAATTGTTTTTCAAACAATATGTGTTGAAGTCTATAATAATATATATTAATGAAGATTAAAACTTTTAATGTGCAGGAATGTGAGCCGCTTAAGTGTATCAATCATTGGCGAGGGTTGAAGGATTGGTACATACCTCGGCCCGGGGATGGGGCCGATACCGAAGTTCCTCGGTTTCGTGCGATTATAGAAGAGTCTGGATTGGCTGGCCTTAAGTCATTGTCGTACCGATATACTTCCGCCCCTCTGATATCCAGTTTCGTTGAGAGGCGGCAGCCCGAGACAAATACCTTCCACATGCCATTCGGTGAGATGACGATCACCTTAGACGATGTGGGTACTATCCTCGGCATCCCAGTCACGGGACTGCCTGTCCACGCAACGACCAGTATGGGATTTACCGAGCAGGTAGATTTACTTGAGGCTGGACTAGGCGTGGATAGGATGCGACTGCGTCTGCTGAACTTCAAGTGGCGCGTGGTGGGGTAGTGAGGATGGCCTGGATCAAGCGAGTGTGCGGTAGTGTGGGTCCTAGGTCGTCTGTTGAGCATGTAGATTGTGCAGCTAGAGGCTATCTTCTGTATCTGTTAGACTGCACAATTTTCACCGATAAGTCGTCCACCCGAGTCCCCATTGCGTACCTATCTTTACTGATGGACTTGGGACAAGTCCGTTATTATGCATGGGGGGCTGCCGCACTTGCGTATCTTTATCGCCAATTGGGGACCGCTACGAGGGCAGATGTGAGACAGATTGCTGGATACGTGACACTCTTCACGGTAAATATGCATACCTCTTTGACACTAGTTTCCATTTGCCTATCTCTGTACTATTCATTATATATTATTTTTATTCATATAATTAAGAAACTCTAACTTGCAGTCTTGGGTATACGAGCACTTCCCATTTGTCCATCCTCCTGCAGCATGGGAGTTTATGGCTGCAATGCCTCATGTGGCTCGCTGGAATCCTGGCCAGGATTCCGGAATTGGAACGGAGAACGTAAAGTTGTTGCGGGAGAAACTGGACGACTTACATCCTAGTGAGGTGAGCATCCAATAGATTTGTTGCTATTTATTTTAAGTTTTTTCGATGATCTATATTTTTTTGTTAGAATATTAATGAGTTGTTTCAATTACTTCTTGACATAGGTGGCTTGGGATCCGTATACCGGTGTCAGGGATCAGCATCTATTCCAACAAGTTCTTTCTTCTGTGGTTGCTTGAGAGCAATGGATGTCATTGAACCCTACCACCCACAGAGGGTTATTCGTCAGTTTGGGTATGTTCAAACCATCCCACCAGCACCGCTCGCGCCCCTTCGTGCGTCTCGAGGATCTACTGCTGGACAATACAAGGCCTCCTACAGATTCCTTGATCAGTATTGGGAGTCTTGGGAGGATCATGTATTATCACTAGCACACCGTGGCCATCGAGTACAACATGCATGGGAGTGCTCACCCGACTACATGGAGTGGTTTGTTAGGATTTCACATCCTCGGGTACAGAACCCCGAACAGCACTCCCATTATCATCCTCATGAGGATCAAGATGACCCGACTCCAAGAGTGGTGAGCGTTTGAAATTTCAATTGTAACATTATGGAAGTTGGGTAGATGTAACACCAACAATCTCAAGCAATGGAAGTCGATATCTATTGGTCTTGTACGTGGAATCCATTATCAAAACTTCTGGAAATGCACGTAATAGCTGAATAGATGACGGATGTGCTCAGAATAGGTCTAAGATTGCATCTGTATCATCATTGCTAGTGTGATACTCAATGTACTTGTTCTTCTCCAAATGCATCATAAGTTGCTGCATCTGTGATCGACCGGCCATCTCTGTCACTCTAAACTTCTGACGAGCATTGTAGATACTCGTCATCGTAGTGGTGTTGTGCACATTCCGCTCCTGCAGTGTTCAAATGATGTTCCTTGGCTTCACCAGACTCTTAGACATATCAATCAAAACATTAATCTCTTCCGTAAAAAGCCTCCCAGCGAACGAGTGCCCTTCAAAATGTTGTGCGTTTGGATGATTGTGTATCCCACAAACCACTGCTAACATCCAATCATCGTCGCTTGGCAACTTTCGACCCTTCAAAGCAAAAGGGCAATTACACTTCTTCGTTCCCGTTGCCTTGTTAGGATTCTTCTTTTCGTATATCTTCGATGAAGCCCTGTAACTACCACTTCTCTCACAGGATAAAACTATTCTCGGTTTCCTACCATCTCCACCAGCATCCGAAGTTTTGATTACAATCACCAAGCCATGTTTCTTTCTGACATCCCGTGTCCATTGGATTAGATCATCTCGGCTTCTGAATATCGTTTCAGTGGTGAAGACATTAGTAAAATCAAGAGAGCACTGATTTGCACCAGTTGAATCAATCTCCTGAAAATATGATCCCAAAATTATTAGTTTATTAGTTCACGGTCCTGTAGGACCATGCAAAATCAGACTGCACGACAAATTATAGCTGTACATTATTTTTTTGCACGGTTTAATATAACCGTGCAAGTTTATTTTGCACGGTTTATTGTGACCGTGCAAAAAATGTTGCACAGTTAAAATGTGCCGTGCAGTGTGATTTTGCACGGTTCTGGAATACCGAGCATATCATGGAAAAAATGAGTGACGAGCTGGAAATGAAGTTGGAGAATATACCTCCTCTTGGTAGATTGACAGTTGCGTGTCCATGTTGAAAATGCCTGCTTTCAGTATACAATGTGCCCCGGGGAGATGAGTACTTTCAAGGGTTGAAGAATATGATGAGACTTAAGGATACTTTTAAAATGTTGAAGAAGATGATGAGGAAAGAGATGAACATCAACGGGCATGAATGAGTGCGAGGGAACGGTTACGAAACAATGGATGAAAGGGAGAATGAAGAAGAAAAAGAGGAGGAATAGGAGATGACAGTAGAGAAACGGCTCCCCCACTGTGAAAGAACGAAAGGAAGAGGAGAGGAGGTTGATGGTAAAGGGCTAGTTCGTCCTTTCACTAGAGGGCAGTTTGGTAATTAAAAATATACTTAAAAGTGGGTGTATTCATCAAAACTGGTGGTGCTATAGAATTTCCCCAATTGTTAACATCCCAAAATTTTGGAGACCGATATTTTGTTTTTCCAGGGAGATTGATAGTTTTGGATTGGAGAATAGAAGAACAGAATTGTTTTAGGATTTATTTATTTATTGGGATTCGAATTCACACACTCATGTCTTTGGTCAGCAGAGAGACAGCTCGAAGGACCTCTTTTGGATGGATTTTAGGGTAGCAAAAGAAGCGGGCGAGCTTGTTTGGGTAATTCACTTGTAAAGTAAAGCCTCTATTTAAGAGACATGAAAAGATGAGAGGTCGTATAAAAAGTACAAAATTTCAAAATTTTCTCCTTTAAGAAAAGTGAAAAAAAAATATTTTTTTTAAGCCACTAAATGATAAAAAGCTATCTATTTTCTTTACAACAACACAAAAAAAAAAAAGGATTTTACTAAAAAAAACCACCTTAGATGCACACCCTATATCAAAACAGCCATTTTAGTTTTCTTCCTACTAAAGTGGTCTTCCCGGCAAAAAATTATTTTTTTATCAACTTTTTCTTCGATATCGACCCTTGTTTTGTATTGTAAGGGTCGATATCGACCCTCCACACATGAAAAATTGTTTCCGTCATCTTCCTCCTCTCTTCCCCAAACCAACCCAATGGGAATACCAAAATGCTCAGTTCTACACCAGACACTCAGATCAATGAAAGAATCTGCATGCCTTCAACCAAAATTTTGAGGGGCGTCCATCTATGTATCCATTTAAATAGTAGAGAGGAAAAGATTTGTGATGCTTGAAGACAGTTCCAAATGAATGGATACCTTGCACAAGATAGCCTTCGAACCAGATCTAGGGCTGCAACTTTAATTAAAAAAAAAGTATACAATCTGATCAGCATATACACCACCCAGTCTCCCATGCTACATAGAAACCAACAGCTTAAGAGCTTAAGCTTTTTGTGGGGGAAGAATACTGATAAGCAAATACACCACCCAATCTCCCATCAGATCATTTGGTTCATTGATATGAGTGTCTGGTGTGAAACTAAGCATTTGAGTCTTCCTCATTGGGTTGGATTTAGGGAAGAGAGGGGAAGATGATAAAAAACTATGCGAAGGGTCGATATCGACCCTTAAATACAAAACAAGGGCCGATATTGACCCTCAAAAAATTTGGTAAAAACAGAAATACTTTTTGGTGAAAAGACCACTTTGGTAGGAGGAAAACTAAAATGACCGTTTTGGTATAGGTGCATCTAAAGTCTTTTTTTTTTTTTTTAAATCCTCAAAAAAGAAAAAAGTAAAAAATATTCATTATCAAGCCACTAAAGGCAAAGCCCATCACATTATAATTAGACCCTCCTCATATTTTATTTTCTCTTAATTTAAGACTTCACTTCAATTCAATTTACAAGTGAATTACCCAAAGGTTAGTGTCGGTATGCAGAGTCAGATTATCAGTCTATGTTCGGTCTCCTTTCTCGTGTTTTTTATATGCAAGGATGACTTAGATCAGCGAATTTGGAAGAAATGTCCTTATTTTTTTTCTCTTTCAAGTCCTTTGCTAGATGCTTGTGAGTGGGGAGTCAGGTGTTGACCTTCTTAATTCTCTTGACCGTCAAGGTCTGGCTCCTCCTAGAGTGGAGGCTTTCTACTGGCTTGCGGCTTTCGAGAAGTTGCCTTGGCGATCTTCCCGCGGAGAGTGGCATTTTGTTAGAGAACGTCTTAGGTTTGTTTCCACTTGCAGGCAGCATGGGGAATCGGTGGATCACTTACTCCTTAATTGCGGTTTCTCTTATTAGGGGTGGAGTGTTTTTTTTTGCGAAGAGTGGCGTCTCTTGGTGTTTCCCCGGATGGTTGGTGGGTTTGTCTGAGGTTTGGAGAATGTGTCCTTTTTTTTTTGTTATGGGGGCAATCTTGTGGAGACTCGTCCCATTAGCTAATATTTGATCAGTTTGGAAGGAAAGAAATAGAGGGTTGTTTAGGGGAGTTTCCCTGAAACCGGAAGTTTTTTTTTTTGTGAGGCAAGTATTTCAATTTACTTATAATGAACATATTATAATATATTAAGCTAGGAGGTTTTAAATTCTATTTTGACCAGCGGTTATAATTTTGACTACAAGTTATTCAATTTTCAAAACTTCTCTCCCCACTCATGCAACTACCTACTTTATCTCATTATAATCAAAACCACTTGTAACCACTCACCACTTTCATTTTATTGCAAAATCTTCATTTCAATCCAAGTTTTGCATTTCCCTTTCTACTCAAATTCTCCTCTTTCTGCCACTAGCTCTTGAATTGCATACTAAGGTACTCTCATAACTTTTCCATTCTTTTAGGTTTTTTTTTCTCTAAAACCTATGAACTTTTTAATGAATGAATATTTAAATTGCAATGTTGGCTATATCCTTGCTCGGCACGGGATTATTGTTCTAGTATTAATTATAGAAATGAGAGTAATCCTTCAAAGTCCGAAGGAAAAACCCCAATGGGGTCCCCATTCGAACAAAGAGAAATGTTTCAGAATCAAGAAGCATAATTAGACAGCCCACATTTCGAGCATAAGGAAAAACAAAGAGATGATCATTTATCATGTAAAGTCATCTCCATCTCTATAGAGGTTGATCGTGCAAGAGCATGCCTACCACGTGTAATCCTTCTACTAAAACACCTTGAAAGAGGATGCAACTGAAACGAAATTGCACATTTTCACTGCTGTAGAAACAAACCCATTTTTTCTGATGTCAAACTAATACAACCATGGAGTCGAACATGGATTACTCAAAAAAGCAATAATTCTTGTGTATCCATTTCAATAGTAAGTCCTTGAATATCCAAAGGAATGAGTTGAAGAAGCTCACTTGGTGAATTTACATATAACAAAGTGGGCTTCCTGTAGGATGGAATTCGACGATGTGAAGGCGGATGGGGTCTTAATCAATTGGGACGCCTCTCATTTAGGTGATTTCTAAGGTGAGAAAGTTGCTTTCTTGGGCTACTCCTAGTTCAAGTGTGTCGAAGTTTTAATGTTAATGGAGCAGCAAAAGGCAAGTCGGGCTAGGCGGAGGTGGGGTGCTTCACAACAGTGAAGGGATTGTGTTGGCCTTGTTCTCTAAGTCTACGGGGGTACATTAAGTCTAATGAGGCGTAGATTTTGGCTATCTTTGAAGTTCTTCGGCGTTTTGTTCACCACTTTCATGACAATCTTACAGTAGAGCGAGACTCTTTAAATGTCATTTCGTTGGTGTGCTCTTTTGCATCGCCTCCTCAGAGGATTCAGTTTTATTTTAACGAGATTGAGGAGCTGTCTTCATCAATCTTTTGTGGAATTATGTCATGTGGGAAGGTCGGCTAATGGTTTCGCCGATTCGATGGCCAAGCAAGGGGTTGATAGATCCTTGGAGGGTTCAGTTATATTTTAACGAGATTAAGTAGTTGTCTTCGTCAATCTCTGTGGAATTCCATTATGTGGGGAAGTCAGCTAATGGTTTCGCCGATTAGATGGCTGAGCAAGGGGGGTGATAGATCCCTTTCATATGTTGCTTTCTCCTAGTGTTTTGGTTGCGTTGTAACCTTGCTGTGGCTTTCTGTGTTCTTATTGTAGGTATAATGCTTTTATTACCTATAGGCCCCTTTGTGGTCGGGGCCAGTGGTTCTTTATATTTCTTTTTAATGGAAATCCTTTTACTGAAAAAAAAAAAAAAGAGGAGAAATGGGATTCTCTGGAGGAAAGACATTCTTCCACCCCACTTTTAGGATTTCCTTTCCTAATAAATGATACCATGACCACAAGTCTCCCATGTCTTCTTAAATATATAACACAAATGAACTTACAACTTTTCCTCATAATGTAAGGTTTTAAGCTTTGGTTCTGGTGAGCCAAAACCTGACATAAAACAACAGAAAATCTCAAACTAACTTGTAATCTCTTACAATATGCAAACAACACATGCAAATGACATTCCCTGATTAATACCAACAGCAGCAGCAGAAGGAGAAGCAGAAGCAGCAAGCTTAGATGAACAGAATCGAACATCATCACCCGAGAAGTGCTGAAATGGCCAGACAATAAGTCGGTGACATACCTCACTTGATGCCAAAGAGGAAACAGTCACGGCCTTCTAAGCATGCTTCACTTGTGCAGACCATGCCACTCTTTCTTTTCCATTTATGGAACCCCGCACCAGAAGCCATACTTGACCCAAAGTGATGAGAGACAACGGAACAAACCATGGTCACATATTGGCAGCAAGTTTTAAAAGCATCATCAATTAGATCCGGAGATAGGTATTCAATGAAAATGGTGGCGGCCCATCCTGGTAATCCACAAGTTAAAAAAAGAGTGAGATCATGCTCACACACTTCAATCAAGATCATTCAGGATAATCATTTCAACAATCCCACGAGTCTCATCATGATGCTATACATTTGACTTCAAACTGCAGGGAACCTATAAAGCAGAACGGTTTGTTCCGTGGTCTCAAGTCCTAAACTTTGCATTAGAAAATTATTTGCCATGAAATAAGTATATCCCTTATACAGCATGCAAGCAAGACAAAGCAGACATAACCGATTAATTAAAATCACACGAAGTTCCAAATAGTTCTTGAAAGATGGCGGGAGAACAGGGTAACAGTTGTGGTCTAGGAATTTGTACCAGACCAGCAACAAGAATTAAACAGATGGTTGGTATTGAAGACAAAAGACGCCTTAACAAATTCCATAGGTCACATACCTTGCCAAGTTCTTGATTTAAGCAGAGACTAACCACTGTAGTTTGTTGTAACAGCCTTTCCATTGTCGAATGGCTAGGTAAGTTAGAATGGGCTGACAAGAGAGAAGTTAAGAGATTTTAGCATGCAAGATTTCGTTCTCATTCAAGTATGTGAATAGGAAAAATGAAGTCATCTTCAAAACAGCAAAATGGTTAAACTTAATGGCGGCAAGGTAATCAATATTCTAAATAAGGATGAAAATATAAAGAAGGAAACATACCAAGGATTGCTCGATTGAGGCTGTCCACCACACTCTGTCTATACTCTAGGCTGAGTAGATGGAACATTGGAGACTTTTCCGGCTCCTCGTATGCTAGCAGGGCCATTAAATCCTGCAGTGATTGTGATCATCATATTCATAGCAGGCACTAGGCCTTTTGATCGTGAAAGGTGAGAGCACGAGAAAATGTAGGCATCTACTCGAGGTCTATGTGTTAACAGATAATAACCATGTAGGCCTACAAATTATGTAATTAGTCAGCAAAGTTCCATTGGAAACAGAAATAAACATACCAAAATAATAAATTATCTTCCAGGGAAAGGGATTACAAGAAGTTTGGACAAAAATGTAGCATGAAATCAAGTCCTCAAAACAATCTTCAACTGAAGCATACAAAATGAAAGGAAACAAGATGGTTGTTAACTGTTAAGAAGACGCATCCAGGTTTCCCTTTTTTCTCTTCTTTTTTATAGTAATATAAAAAAAAAGAAATGATAAGTAACATGACTCAAACGCCAAACCAGCAACCTTGTGGCATGGAGCACTTTCCAATAGTGCTATGGATTCTCGTCCAGGTTTTCTCAGCAAAGGAGGCTCTTTCCCTTCAGTTGTCTGACTTGTCTCACATTCCCAACTGCCTCACCTTAGATAATCAAGTAGTGGTTCAAGGACTTTGACAACCTTTCATCTCTGCAAAGAACCTCCCATCAACATGGTTTACAGACACCTCTTTTGGCATTGGTTGGATGAAAATTCAAGTACTGTGCCAACAACCAATTATTGTCACATTCTTTTATAGCCATTTTTCCTCTTCAAAAATGTTGCTCAACTTCGCATCATTTCTATGTTTTTTAGCAGGCAAGCATAAAAGGAGGAAAGAGTTACATCATTTGCCGGTCCCAAGCACAGTTGAAGGAGACATGCCAACCTTTAGAAGACTTTTACTTGAAGAATAAATCCTAAATTCCTAATGCCAGGGCATGCACTACAAGAAATCTGCTGCTACAAAGCCTACTTGTAACGAGAAATAAGCAAGGGTTGACTAAGGGCTGTAAAGAAGAAAAGATATTTCACACATGTCAACATGGGTGAGTGTGTTGGAAAAATTAGAACTCATGAGGACAAAGATAAGAATAAGTGAATAACATCTTTTCTTCGCCCTTATTGTTGTTTTTGTGCCTTTTTTTTCGGTTTCTGTTTTTGCTGGAGGGCTGGTGGGTATAGTGCTATTATACCTTTCGTCGCCCTTATTTTTTATTTTTTTGTAATCTTGTTTCAAATCTTTCGGTTTAGTTACTTAAGTATATTTTTCCTGTTTACTGTCAAAATAATAATAATATTAAAAGGACATTGATTTGTGAGGTTGTCAACTGTCAAGAAATGTAGGAGCTCTTATCCATTAAGTGTTAGTGAAAATAATGAAGTTCATTTTTATTTATTTTTAATACATACTGGTGTTCGTATGCTTCCTTGACTTCAATTATCGGCTATTGAATTTTGTTTCCTTTATCGATCATGCAACAGAGGTGTGCTTGGGTATTAAACGACCACTCATGGGAGTTACTCGCAATATTTGTGAAATCTCATAAAATGGCCATTACAAATTTGATGCAAAAGTAAGATCTTTCACATTCAAATAGCAGAAAATAATATATTTCAAAGGAATTTCACTGTTTGGGCTCCAATTCCACTTCAATTATTATTTTGATGATTGCGGGCCTTCTTGTGACGATCAATCAACTCCAAATAGGCTCTAGCGATTTCAAATTCATAACTCTAAAAGTAATTCTGCATGATAGTTTTATATCGAAGGGGCAAGAAGGAAAGTGACGGATGAAAGCATAATAAGATTTAAAACACTCACCTTCTGCTAGGTTTGATGGGATTAGTAATGCAATGGTGCAATATGTAATAAAAAAAAAAGGTGCCATGTGGATGTGAGAGGCAGATCACATAGTATTTGAGAAAAATGCTAAACATCATCTTACTATTCCCATTGTCTGTGGATAACATGGTGATTACCAACAATGATAAGGCAGATGTCAAAAATCTAAAGACGTCTTAGGAAAGAATTGGAAACAAAAGATCTTCAAGAGCCATATATATTTTTTGGACCCAAAATCGCAGAAGGGTATTGTGATTACACAGTGGAAGTATGCATTAGACATGCTTGAAGAGAAACAAGAAAATAAGTGCAAAATCAGTGGACATGAGCAACATGCATATTAGAGATTGGTTAGAAAATTAATTAATTTGGCTATAACCCAGCGAGACATATGTAAGTCAGTTTATGCATGCTCCAAGGAACTGAACATCTAGCGACAGTTAACAGGATTTTGAGATACTTAGAAAGAGCATCAGAACAACGTATTTTGTATGCTTGTCACGGTCATTAAATGTGAAAGCATATAAGAATGTTAATTGGAAAAGATCTAAGATCGATAAGAGATTGACTACAAGATCCACACATATGTTGGTGGTAGCTATTGCACGATCAAGTTCTAAGCTGAATAACAAGACATGGCCCATGAAAGTTGTGAATTGTTCCGGTTTGAAGATCTTGCTGCAGAACTTGGGATTTAAGCATATAGGACCAATGACTTACATTGTGAGAAACTGCTTTCTCATATTTCACTCTTAAAAATTACCTCATCTCCTCATAAGATTGACAGCATTAGTTGCTTAAGATGACAGGAAAAGTAAATAAAATATGTGATAATTTTGCCATCCGATATGTCATATTTTTTACATGCGATTTAAACAGAAGCCGGTAGAAGTGGTATAATCAGCCACATTTTCAGCACACACCATATGCTGTTTAAGTTTTTTATTTTTCTAAATGGAGATCAACTAGAAAAGATTGAAGGATGAGATTTGTAAAAGAAACATACTTCCAATTTCTCGACATATTTTTGCACCTTCCCAAATGGTGTCAGCTTTGTCTGTGCAAACTCTAGAGCTTCTGTGCTGCCATAGAAAGAAAGTGAATGTTTTGTGCAGTTTAAAAAATGAGTATAATTCATACTGAGCACTTTAACAGTTTGCTCACCATTTTCTAGAGCAGACTAGCTCAACAAAATGAAGGCTTAGAAGATCAAAATGCAGGTCCTTATTTTCCTCTAGTAAGCCATGAGCTAGCTGTTTTGTCAATTCTATGGCCTTGAGAGCATCACCCTCCAATGCAAAGTGGAAAATTGCTACAATATGAAACCAAGGAAAGTATGAAATCAGTACCATAGTTTTCTATTAAACAGAATTCAAAACTCTAATTTTCACAGATATAAAATAAGAAAATATTATAGCCACCACGTAAGAAACATTTCAGACTCCCCATATATATAAATTGCAGTGTCTAAAAGACATCAGGTAGCAAATACTTCTGCTCCAGCATTCATGGAATTGTTTATTCCATACTCCACTCTTTCTAAACCGTTTTCCTCATGTCTTCAGATCCGGTCTCTAAGGATTAAAATTCTTACTATTGTTGTTAGAGTTTTTAAACAAGTTTCGTCATATAAAAATATGTTTAGTATACATGTCTATATATTATAATATTATTTAATTACATGTTTCAATATCAGATTATTGAAGAATTTCATGTCCAAAACACACGCCAATATCTGTCACCACACTTCCATGTCCAAGTTACCAACAAAGAAAAACCCACATTTTCTTTTTTCCATATCTATAAGATAATCAGCAGGTTGCTTCATTCCAGTACAAGCAACGAATGTCTCTGCAGTCTCTTTGAAGCAATTATGCACAAGGTATGATAGGACAATGCTGCGAACATCATTTTCATTGATAGCCTGCAACAATGCAGAAAAATAGAGGTCTTTAGAAGTTAACAATGAATGAAGGTTATAGAGATAAATCCAAGTTCCTATCAAAATTAAGAGACAACACAAAACAATAGACAGAAAAATCAATCAAAAAATATCATGAGAGAGAGAAAGAAATTTGCAATCTTACATTTCATTGGAGGAAAAACAAATTGCTTAAATGGATCAAATGGTTTTTATGCAAGAATAATTGAAAGTTGGAGGAATGCTGACGATAAAAATAATAAATATGTCAGTTTCAACTGAATGGACATTGCTAACAAGTTGTGTTGTATTTTTTTGTAGATGGAGAACAGGGCGTGTTGTGTCCGTTGATAGGAAGTTTTTCTGTCAGATAAGAATCGGCCACAAAATTTAGGGTTAGTATCAGTACATACCAATTGCGGGGGTCCAGGGTTGGAAGGTATCACTGTGTATTTGTTAGTGTTGGACCAAACCATTAAAATAAGGTACCCGTTATGCATTCACTTACAGAACCATTTAAATTGAGACCCTTAAATAGATGGCTACAACCATCATAACATAGTGATATTTGGCTGACCTAATGGATAGCATGACCTTCGAATTCCCCCACCCTAGAAATTCCCATGCATCAAGGTGGGCCCCCCAAGCATGAATTGCACCCTCACTTTTGCAGTCAGTTCCTATCCAAACTAAGATAGAGAGTAATGGGGACAAAGATGGCTTAGTGGGTTACAAGAATAATCTGGTGTTGGACTACAGGCCTGTTGGAAATTAGGACCAAACTAAGTCTCTTAAAAGGGCTTTCAATCAGTCAAAATTTGAGAAATAGGGCACTGAATAGACTAACTCGTTACCCTAACCACGTCCATGTAGGCCTAACATGGGACCCAAATCAATTCATCGCGGCCCTATTGGGCCTGTGCAGCTTGCGCAAATCATCCCAGCCCCGCTCACTTTCCTTTCTCAATGACTCTCCTACTTCTTTTCCACTTGATTTGATTTCCTCTTTAAAACCTCTTCCTCTTCTATCTAGTTTCTTCTTTAAAACTCTATTAGATGGATAGCTTGGACTAAAGATTTACTAAAGTAAGTTGCGGTTAACATTTAAAGATTTCTAGGGCTTCTCTTAGTTGGATTATTTGGTGTAAAGAGATCTAGGGTTGTTTCCAAGAAAGACAGAAAAAATCCTTAAGTAGAGAAGATAAGAAAAAAAGAGGAAGAAAAGGAGTAGAGGATGAAGAATGATATGGTAGTTGTGGCCATGGTTGGCAGACCACAACCATATATATAATTCATTGATCTTTTCACAATTAAAAGAAAAACTGCAGTTTTCCCTAATTACATGCAAGCCTGTAACTAATTTCAAGACTCAACTTGTGAGGCAATCTATTTTATGTTCATTTAACCTGATTTATATTCCACAAAGACCCCAACCCAGAAAAGTACACAAGCTTAGCTTTTCAAGATTGCACCCTTCAAGTGCATATGCAAATACCCCACAAAACTTTTAGAGAGTACACCACCCATTCATGTATACATTACAAACCCAGTGTATATACCAATGAAAAAGGAGAATGTATAAATTTTATTGAGTTTGAGCTTGTAAAAGGGACAACACTAACAGGACACATCACATAAAATCTCCTATATAGTTTCATCCTCGCCATCATTTTTTTTTTTCTTATTTTCTGCTGGAATATGGACCACTCTTCATTTTTTTCATCGATAGGATGGGTCATTTTCTAATTTCATTCTTAAACATCTATTCACCATAGATTCTCCCATCTAGGAGATTTTTGGAGCTTGGACTACCAATCAGAACCTAACTACATGTGCAAGCTGAATAACCCTGCAAATCTTATATTTCTTCTCACAAAACCAAAAAACAAGAAATTAAATAAAGCTTCTTTGCCACATTTACTGTCAAAGAGTGCTCTTTATAAGGGGAACAAATCCAAATTCAATTCTCTCATTCAACCTTCACCACCATCAATCATGAAATACTCATATTCAATGTACAAATCAATCCACATAAGCACAAAGCTCCGCGAACAAAACAAAAAAAGGCAACCAAACAAAAAAATACCAAAACCCAGCATCAGAAACTAAAAATATGATCATATCCTATTCACAATCATCAATATTAATTGCTAGCATGTCCCCCAACTTCTTTTCCAGTAATTCACCAGCTTAGATTGTTATTAAGGCCACAAATCAACAGACCCAAACGATAATCTTGCAAAATACCAATAACCCAGATCGTAAAATAAATAAGATCATCATTTCTACAACCACCCAGATTAAGTATGTGCATGGGTTTTCTGAGATTGAAGAGATCTTACCACATGCTCGTACTGCCGCGGATCCAGATCCATCTTAGAGCGGAGAGAGAGAGAGAAATCTGAAATCTTTTCTTCCTTTGTGTTTGTTACTTCTCTGTCTCCGCAATGAAAACCGGTTCCTGTTGTTGGGTATCTGTGAAACTCACCGGATAGGAAAGGAATGTTTATGTCATGGGTGTTGTTGGGCTGGGAGTTGGGACGGGGATTCACTGTGGGCAGGATGGACAGGAAATTCTCTAAGCCCATTTCTTTTTCATCCATCAGTGGGGCCTACTTTGGAATCCATATCCATCCAAACCACTGTCCACCTTGTGTTTATAAGATTGATGAAACCCACCATAACTCACTCCCATTTAAACAAAATTTATCAAAATGAGAAAATAAGGTTGGGACACAATGCCTTATTTGATATCGTTTTCGTATTGTTCTCAATTTTATGCTGGGATCAAGTTGTGTTGTTGAGATTGAATTGTGCTGACGCTATACTCTCATGAACTTGTTTGAAAACATTATATTAAATTACTCTATTAAAAATATATTATACGAAACTTGTTTGGTAACATTATAAAAGTTTTACTTGACAAGGTTATACAACTACCTATGTTTTAACAGTAGGTTGCCTCACAGGAGTGGCAAGAGTGTTTCATCTCACATAATTGCATGTGTCTCAACAGTAGGTTGCCAGAGAGGTTATATACCACTCACCATTGAATGAATTAAAAAAAAAAAAAGAAAGAGTGAAACTTTGCCGTGGGCTAAGCTATTAAAATTTGAACCGTTCAAAACAAACTCTATCTGATTTATAGGGCATCCTCGGATTTTTACACCTTTGAATTGGCTGTTTGATCACATTGGGACATACTCAGATTTTAGTAAATTTTGAAGATATGCAGTGGGCATTCAATTTGATCGGGTCAGATATCAAAAAGGCTGCCCAGTGTACAGTTTCACTCCTTTTAACTCAGAATTTATTTCTCTAGGTTAAAAGCTTTGGAGGATCCAGAAGAGTTTGGATTTTGAAGGTAGAACCCAGGTTCCAAATTTAAAGGAATGTTCCTGTGATTTCAATATTTGGCACACATCATTTCACCTTCTATTTTTAATACCTTGTGTGTTCTCAAAGTCAAACGCCCTAATCACAATGTACAACCACATTAGATTTGTTCTAAATTCATGTGAAAATAGCAGCTTTGTTCCTACATTTATTAATGACAAATGGATGTGAGCATGTCATTATTATTTATAAAAATACAATTACTTTGTAACAACCAAATCTCAGCTCTTCCAATCACATGTTTTGAAACTTTTGTCAGTCAAGTCAGCTGGTAAGTTGTGCATGAATTATGGTTAATTATAATCAATTATAAGTAAATGGATTGATGTTGTTATAATTTATTTCGATTTCAGAAAATGAGCCCTATATTGATAAAATGAATTTATGGAAGGTTGCTCTCTTATATGGGTGTTCAAGGGCCAGGTCAGCCTGGGCCCAACTTCTTTGGGTTGGGTTCTGGATTGATTTTAGTGCTTGGGCTGGGCTTGGATCTAGGTTTTTTGCCCGTTTAATAAATGGATCGGACTTAGATTAAGCGGTAGAAAGCGTGAAGCCGGCCCATCCCAGCCCAGCCCAAATAAATAATACATGCGGTGTAGACTGTGTAGTTAGTGCACACCAACCCATCAATTCGGGATTTTCCTTGGGAGGTATCGAGAAGGAATTGGAATGTAATAATATCGATTCATTTGAAGCAAAGGTTCTCTATTGATTCAAACGCTGTACCTATGGTAACTCTTTCACCCAAAATAAGTAATTAAAAAAAAAAAAACTCTCAAGTAATGATTAAAAAATAACTCAGCCTGGCTGTCCTGATTTGGGTAAATGGGCAAGCTCAGGCCTTACATTTGTAAGACGCCTGTGCTCATGTTAGTGTTTCTCAAGGCGGGCTAGGCCCGATATTCTCAATTCACCCTAGCCCGGGCATGAACACTCCTACTCTATCCCGTCACATATATTAGTATTTTGTAATTAAGTTGAGAAATAATACATGATTACTTTCGATGGTTAGAGATACAAAAAAATGAATGTTGCAAGCTTTAGAGAAAAAACAAGCCCCGTCAAAAGCAATAATCCATGTTGTTTACAAACAAATATTTATTTACATTCTTATTCTAAACTTGTTTAAGAATGTTGTTTGCAAACCTGTAAACTATTCTCTACCACATACACACGTTAATAAAATGCACATTGCCATACATAAAAATAAAACATAACCTAACCAAAACTGGTATCTTACAACAATAAATAATTTAGTTTATGCAATAAACTATTTTCTTTATTCAATTTTTTTGGTACTTAAATTTGGGGGTTGAGACCCTAGCCATCTGGTGAGGGAAGTAGACCTCGGGTGAGATAGAACAACTCTCGGGTGAGAGAAGGTTACTGTCCAAGTTCGAACCCCGGCAATCATGTAAGAATTGACACCTCTTGACACCGGAGTAACTTTTTAATAAAAAAATAAAATATAAATAGGAAATTCACCTCCATGAAAAAAAAAAGAAAAAAGAAAAAGAGGATGTCATCAATCACTGATCGTATGAAATGCCATCGATAAATAAGCAGTCATTGGATACTAAAATGACGGGATGACAAGGAAAAGCTAACTAGAGGAAGAAGAAATTGAGAACAAAATGTGAAGTGAAAAAACGACTTATGCTTTCTCTAGGCATCGAGCACTCTTTCTTTTTTGTCATGTTTGTACGCATAGAGACTGGGCTGTCAGACCTTTTGTTTCTATCCTTTAACTTTTAATGATATTCCAACTTCACGAAAAAAAAAAAAAAAATTGGCGGAATGACAAGGCAAAGCTAAGTAGAGGAAGAAGAAATTGAGAACAAAATGTGAAGTGAAAAAACGAAGTAAAAAAGTTATAGGAGTGGGTGATGGTATTTTTATAATTTTGCATGAAAGACATAAAGACATGAGCAAAAGCATAATTCATTCGCAAATGTAACAGTGGTTTTAGGGCTATTGATTTTGAAAACATGAAAGATATTAAAATGAATAGTATGGATGTATGACTAAATAATAAAGCTATCGTGGTCTACTTTTAATTTTGAAAAACCGTAGGCGCATTAAAAAAAAGAAAAAACTCCTACCAAATCGACAAGCAATACTCTTGCAACTCTTGGCACCAAAAAGATTGAGGCCATTGTATAAGTGAAAAGGGAGGTCTAATATGTAATGTTCTTATTTAGAACTCATTCCTTTTAAAACTCAGATTTGAAAAATCGTTGAGTTGTCTCTTAAATTGATCGAGTCACCTCATCTTAAGCAAGGGCCAAGTCAACCTGTAGAGAGACTCGGTATATTTATGAAAAAAAAAAAGTTATAAAGACACAGCGGCGGACCTGGGATTTTGGTTTGAGGGGGCTAACAATGGTCAAAAGTCAATTTCCTACTCAACTCTAATATTTCAAAAGAATCTCCGATGTTCTCAAAGTATTTACCCTAAATCTAGAAATTATATAGATAGAATAATTTTAGAATTCTAAAGAATATCATTCAAATAATCACTTAATTTGCATAATAAATTAAAACCATTCAAATGATCACTTAATTTCTATTGATTTGAGGACTTTTTGAGAGAGAGAGAGAGGATTTCTGCCATTTCTTTAAAGTTGAAGAAAGGGAGGGGGGCTCGATGGGTTTCTTAAGTGGGGCTGCTCCAAATGGGCCTAATAGCCTTTATGGGCTTTTTCAGGTTGGGTGGGGGCTGAAGCCCCTAGACCCTTATACGTCGGTCTGCCTCTATAAGAACAGTTTTCCCTTTTTATTTTTTCCATTTTTTTAATATGAAATAAACTTAATTTAGATTAATTATCATAAAATAAGTGGATTGAATTGTATTTGTAACATTTCAAACATCTAAAAGATTTTTAAAGCAACTTAAATGAAAAAAAATAATCTCCTCAGTCAAGTTTCTTTTGAGTTGGACGAGTCACTTTTGACTCTTCAATTTTCCAATCACGCGAGAAACTCGAGAAACTCAACTTAATCCATAGTCTTCTATTGTTGTGACCAACTAAACATGGAAAGGTCAAAAATCTATGCAACTCTACTTACTTTATAACATATTTTACTTTACCACTTAAAAAACAAACACCGTCGAGGAAGCTTGAGTGATAGATACTTAGAGGATCCAGACTTGTGGTATGTGGTATTTGTGGGTTCTCACTTCTCTGAGATTGCAACAAAAGAAAGGGAGTGAACTCAGGAAAAGATGATGAGCTATAGATCATTGTCACAAATCCAGGTTTTCTAGTCTTAATGAGATGCTGTTGGTGTGCTTTCAAAAGTTTCTAGCTATTTCTAATAATATTACTGGGAAACACACTGAAAACATAATATAAAATAAAAGAAGGAAAAATTGAATTATATTTAAATCATGGGGTTTTTTTTTTTTTTTAACATAAAAAAATCTGTGAAAACCAATTATTTATATTAGATTCCATGACTGCATAGATTCCATGACTTGGGTTGAACAAGGTGGATCCACAGGATGGTTGGAGTTTACAGGTAAGGTTTGCAAGAGGCATGACAAATGCATAAATGCCTATCTAAAGCCCTTTATCTTGTGGAATATGGATCCACTATCGCAGTTGGTATGTATGCTCACCAGCTGAGTGATTTTTTTTTTTTTTTGTGACCTAGCTCACCGTGAGTGGTCTACTCACAGTGTCCAAAACAGTGAAATTTTTTTAATGATGTGACAAAAATTGGATTGAGATATTGAAAGACTAACATGCGCACACAATATACCATTTTCAGACCGTCAAGCTACATAGGAAAAAAAAAATACCCTTGTGATCTTCTGTAACCATAAGCTCTGCAGATGCAATACCTATACAAAAGGATGACAGAGGACCTGGAATCGGAACCGCTAATGAGAAGGTGGAATCGGATCTAGACCTAGAATCATTTTGGAACCGGTTTATTGGTTATGGAACCAAAACCATTGATGAGAAGATGGAACCGGAATCGAAACCTAAACTATATATGGGACGGATCCAGATCCGGGTCTGGGTCTAAGTAAAGAATGATATGTAAAAAAGCCTTTTTTTTTTAGGAATTCTAAATAATTAAGGTAATATGTCTGGTCTCGAGTCCATGGGTCCGAACTAAGGTTGAACCGGACCTGAATTAGTTTAGATCACGAGTAAAAATAAAAGGACCTGAAACCGGACCAATTTACTTATCGGGTCCTAATTAAATAAGGACCTAAATTCAGTTTTGAACGGGATGGAACTTCTGGATAATCAGAGAATCGGTGATCCATTTACATCTATACATGTACATTCCATGAATAGTTTTACCTGGTCCTTCCTTATATAGAGGAACTTTATAATAAGAAAAGTCTAAATTTATATAATTAAACCCATGTTTTTTTTTCCTTTACCCACCTACAAAAAACATGATTTTTTAGGAGATTTCATAAAAAAATCTATCATATTAAAACTAGGGGTTTTAAGGAAAAAAAAACTATTTTTATTCTTTCCACACCGACCCTAAATTAAAGGAGTGAAACTTTACAATAGAGCTCACTTTTTTAAATCCGAGCCACTTAAAATAGACTCCCTTCTAATATATAGGGTATTCTAAAATATTCACCATTCAATAGAAATTGTAATCCATGAATATGGATAAGATAATATTAATTGCATTTTTAATCAAACCGCCAATCCAGGGTGTTACTACCTACTCTTGAGTAGATTTTGAGAATGGCCGATAAAGAGGGCGGTTAATTTGTGTCGGAGTGTCGGACAGAACGTGAAGGCGCGTTTCTTGGCCACAACGATCCGGACTCCCAAAAGTAAGATGCAAAGAGAATCTGTACGAAGCTCTATCCGTCCTCTATCTTCCAATCCTTTCTCCTTGTGTCTCAGACTCTCAGTCAATGCTTTCAATGAGTGAGAGACTGAGAGGAATGGTACTACATAATAAACTACACCCTTCAAAATCTAAAACTTTCAAAATGAATACTCCCATGTTAAATAGGTCTTGTTCTAATTTTACTCAAAATAAAAAAAAAAATTGGTTTTTCGATGGGATTGAACATATAATTATCAATCACATTATTAACCATATGCTCGTTTTTATAAAGAAAAATTCAATTTACACCCACATGCTTTGCTGAGTCCACCCATTTTCTGAGGTCGCCACACCTAAAAAAATAAAAAGGTTATTTTTGTTGAATCCACCCCCAATGATACCCAAAACACCCTCTCCTCTTCTCTTCTCCTTACCCGCGAGCTCCCCTCTCATCTCCTTTTCTCTTCCCCTCCTACCAGCTACAATCGAGCCCAGACATTCGCCCAATCACCGACGACCATCTCTTCTTCCAGCGAGCTCCCCTCTCTGCCCCACCATCACCGACGATATCTCTCTCTCTCTCTCTGGTGAGCTCCCCCATCTGCCTCATGATCATTGGCGACCATCTTCTTTTATTTCTTCATGTGTATCGCTCGCTAGTGGAGTGCAAAGTTTTAGGGCCGCGCGTAGAGATGTCAAACGAGCCAGCACGGACCCGCCCAAATCTCGGCCCAAACGGGCCATGGGCCGGGCCGGCACGGGCCACCAAGGATTTATCCTAGCCTAGCACAGCCCGCCACGGGCTGTGCCGGGCGTGCTTGGCATGCCTCTTTAATTTTTTTTTTCGATAAATTTTTTTCTCCTTTTCGGTATTAAGATTAAAAATTAGAACAGAAGCACGGAGAATGACAAAGATATTAAGTGGTTCGGTCAAATTCGACCCCCTCCACTAAAAAGAATGCGAGGGTTAGAGTATTTATAGACTTTTGTAAAATTAAAAATGACACAAAATACCCCATATATGACCGTTTTATGGCTGTTGGGGGGGGGGGGGTAAAATGAATAATTTTTTAAAAAATAGCTATTTTGGGTGGGCCAGGCCTGGCAAGTCGTGGCGAAACGGGTCGGTCGTGCCCGTTCCTTCAGCCCATAGCCCATTTGATATCTCTAGCCACGTGCATAAAGAGGTGCATGACCGTGAAACTCCTGTGCACATGATATATGTACGAGATTTCACAGCCGTGCACTTGCATAAAGATGAAGTTCATGGGTATTTTTGTCATTTCAAATATAGGTATTTTGCTAATAATTTTTTTTAAAAAGGTGGATGTGCTGATTTATTTCCACAGTACAAATAGAATATCCCTTCTGACAATGCCTTCAAATCTTATTATAAAAAAATCTGAATAAAAATAATTCATTTTAATCTGTTCAGATTTTAAATAAATAACTCTATTTTAGAGTTTCATTATCCTCAATCACAAAAGGCCAAAAGTGAGACAAGAGAGCTTCCAAACTACTCTGTTTCTCAAAAACCCATAAAGAGAGAGAGAGAGGAAAGGAAAAAAAAAAAAATACTAAACATAAAGTAAATCAAAGAAGAGTTGGAGAAAAGAAAAGTCAGGAATATAAAAAAGACCAGATATTGACAACTTTCCTGTCACTGTTAGTGGAAGGTCATATGTTTATAGTGGGGAAGATTTTCTTTTCCTTGGGATCTCTCTCTTAGACTGGCCCAGCAGATCGAATCTCTCCGTTAATTCTTCTATTCGATGACGATCTGAGCTCTTCAATGGCGTTGGAGAAAAACCCACTTGTTTGTTTCTTCATTTGGTCACTTTTGTCTTTGGCTTTGTTGGTAGGCTTTTGGGCTTCTTCTCAGTTGCTTCTTCCTTCTTGTCCTTTTCCTTTGGAGGGAGTCGACCACTGTGAATTGCAATGGCTGGGATCGGGTTCTTGGGTTATAATTTTATCTGGGATTTACTAAATCAGTGTTGGGTCGTCGAAGATCTATCTTAGAGAATGTGGTTTTAAGGTAATTTTCCTTTTCCCTTCCTCATTTCCTTGCTTTTTGGCTATTTGCATCTATCTTTTTCTTTTTCTTTTTCTGTTATTATGGGTTTGTTTCTTTCTTGATTTTTCTCCTGTTTGGTGGGTTTTTTCTGTTTTGATGATTTGGTTAATGGGTTAAAGCTAGATTTTTTTTTTGGGTTGTGTTGGGAGATTTGGGTTATTATTATTAAACAATATTATTAGTATTACTATGTTTATGTTGTCTTTCATTTAGTTTGAGGGTCTTGGTGATTTGTATTTGTTGATTTGGATTCCTAATCATGTTATTGCAATCCTAATTTTTGTTTGCTATTGATTTGAATGTTTGATGATTAGGTCTCTCTTTGCATGTTTGTTTTTAATTCGGTTACTTTTTTATGGTATCGTTTGAATCACAGCATCTGCTGATTTTTATTAGGATCTCGATAGCTTTCCATCTTTTTTTTTTCTATAGATGACGACGACTTCAGACTAAATGCTTCCAAACAATAGACAAAAAGGGCAAGGGGAAAAAAAAGAATCTAACTTTGGGTTTTGTTACTGGCGGGAAAGAAGAGATGCGGCTGCCTTTATTTTGTTGTTTTTCATTTTTGAAGCTCCCGGCTATTCGAGTCAAAGTTTGGTTTTTTCTTTTTCTTTCTTTCGTTTCTCCTTTTGTTTTCCCCATTCTCTTAGAATGTACTGTAAATTGATTTCATATGAAATGGTTTATGAGTTGACCTGCTGGAGGATAAAAGGTGTCTATTTAGTGTCTAGTGCATGGTGCTGCAAGCACTGACATCGAGTGTTTTGTATCTTATTGAACTTCTCAATGGCTAATTCATCTCTTCAAGCTTTTTGATGATGATGACAAAAATGTATTGCCAAGTTGGAAGATTTTCATTGTTGCAACCATGAGGTTGCGACTTCCAGTCATATTACTTATCAAAAGAAGAAAGAAGAAGAGGTGTTTAGATGACATTTTAATATAAAACCATATATTGCCTGCTTGGGAAAGTCCAGCATCTTAAAATCACCACATAAAAGGAATAAAGGGTGAGGCAGAGATTCCATTGATGAAATTTTCTACCTCAATGTGAGGAATAAACTATTATTTATAATCAGAGAAATCATGCAGCAAAGTTATGGATGAAGAGGGAGATGAATTTCATGATGAGGAAAGAATCGTTGTTCAAGAAAAAATGATATTATGAGATATACAAAACCTTTTAACCTTAACACAAGAATCCATCCAGTCCAGATGCTTAATTCAAAATGACAGGTTTGCCGGCTGACCAGAAAGTTTGCTGCATCTGTAGGGATGAAGATGAACAAAACATACACACTAGTTTATTGCAGGAGGTTCGTAACATGGAAACCTTTTCTGTTCTTTTCTATAACCCAAAGAGATACATTGGGGCGACTGATTAGAAAGTTTGTGGAACACTTGAGGAAGAAGATGAACAAAACACCCGCATCCAACATTTGTAAATTGAATGGGACTTATGGAGGTGGAGAAAGGATCTCAATGCTTAGAATGGTAGAAACTTGTCGATTGATTAGAGGAAACCTAAATCTTCTGTTCAGAAAGTTCTTGGAACAGGTGATTCAATGAGTGCAAACCATTTCTAGTATATGATAATGTTCTCTTTCAGTATCTCTATTTTGTTGAGGGCGTTTGATGGGACACATGAAGCTTGTTGATGTGGTCATGTATCACTTGCTGAAGCTTTTCATACTTATTCCCTGGAAGAAATTTGTCCAATGGCTTTGTTGTTAGATTAATTGGAGTTAGTTGGGAATATAGTGGTTTGAACATCGATATTTAAGAGAAATCTTCCAGATGAGAAGATATGGCAGTCATGAGCTCATATCTTTTCTTCAGGGTGTTTTTGTGGTGTATGATGGTGCTGAACTGCTGATTAAGTAATCATTGCACTTAAGCGCCAGAAAGATGAAATGTTCTCTGTTAAGTCATTTATGAACATTTGACTGGCCAAAGTGAATTTTCAAAAGTGTAGGTTTACTGGTGGAAGATAAGATATCACCAAGAGTACTGACTGTTTGTCGGACGACTGTATTGTATCTTTACTCTTTTCAAGACACCAACCGACAATCCAAGTATCCAACACACATGAGAAGTATTTGACCGTGGGATTGAACTTATTATGAAGTAACCCAAAATAACCCAAAATCCATGATTAACGATGATTTTCTCAAATTATAATGAAATGATATGGTCGACGTTGCCTCAAAAGCACATAGTTTGCTTAGAGGAATTAGAAGAAATAGAAAGTAAAGAACACTCGTGAGAAAGAAAAAAAAGCTGGTGAGGGTTCCAAATTTAGAGAAAAGAGTTCTTCATCCCAATCTCCATCGCAATAATTCCCAATTTCATGGTCATAAATATTACAACCTTGGCAAGGAAAGAAAAACTGAACAGTTACTACAAACGGATTGTTCAACAGAGAACAAATTATTAGACAATTACGGTACAGGAAACACAGTTTTGGGATGGTACAACTGGTGTGGTGAGGCAACTTCTACATTGCTGGCTCTTTATAGGAATGCTTGCTCCATTTGCAGTTTGGACTCTAGATGTACCATATTATTTTTGAATGGAAGAATGATCCAAGGCATGTGACTGGATGCTCCCAAGTTTAGATACCACACTGATGGTGAAGATTGAGGTTTACTTGAGAACCTCATGGCCTAGAAGGTAGCCAAGATCATTGTTGACTAAAATGCAAGTTTCATCTGTGGTGTAAGCTTCAAATGGAAGCCATGGCTTCAGACTTGAGCTGTTGGGCATTTCTGGGATGCCTCGCCATGAGGTTAGCGGTTAGCCTCGATGCATAAGCCCTAAATGCTTGCATATATACTCTAAAGGAATTTTTCCAACAGTATATTCTTCATGAATGGTGCAGTGCTCCATGTGTGATATATGTTTTATTGCTCATAGTTTCATTTTGGTTCATGGATAGTCCAATCAACTAAGACCATTCCTTCTATATTCATCCCCACGTCATAGACCTTGAGCACAAATGAGTATGCGTGTTTTTTCCCAATCTGGAAAATGGTCCAGTTCTCCATGTGGACTACAATTTTTAGTGCTCATTGTTGCATTTTGATTCATTGAAAGTCCGATTATAAAATTCATACTATTCCTTCCATACATTCCCACTGGTTATAGTCAGCAAGCGTAAAATATGCTGTATTCAACCTAGATAAATGATGAGTGCTCCATGCTCTCATTAAGTTTTATGGCTCATTGTTGCATTTCAAGTTATGGATAGTCCAACAAAACCAATCTGGACCATTCCTCCTGTTTGACTCAATTGGTCATTAGCTGTAAGCATCACTGATGTTGATTGAATAATGCTAACGATCAACAAGGCCTAAAAGATATACAGCTTAAAGATTTTTTTTTGAAAAATATACAGCTAGAAGATGGGTTTAATAATTTAACTGAACCACCCATTATATGGGAATTCCTTTCATATATTAGAATGGTTTGAAAGAACCATCTAGATCTGCTAAATCCAACCAAGCATATCTGTGGCTTGGAAGATGGCATGGCCGCCTGATCATTGTGATTACGAAAAGGGAAAAATTACAAATGTTAACGTGGATAGCATAGCCTGATCATTGTCATTTCTTCATGGTGGTCCATGAGGTCCTGACTGGCTGAAATAGATGGCTGCTGAATATATTGTCTCCATATCAAAACACAAATGTGAACACTGTACTATCCATAAGCACCGGAACTTCTATCATCCTTTTTCTTTTTTTCCTAATTGGATTGATAGTGTTGGAGGTTCTTTCCTCGCTATTATGCAGGTGCCATCTTGTCTGCTGTTTTTCTTTATGAAATATTAAACATGTGACAGCTGCAAAACTCTCTATGGGCCCCACCTGGATGCTTTACAATGTAGAGTTGAAAAAAAAAGGCCGTGTTTGATCGTGTCCAACTAGACACGAATCGGGTCTAGGTTGCAGGAGCAGGACCCACCTGGAATCCGAATTCTATATTATTAAAGACCTGAACCCAGACTCGGACTCCAAAAAAAAGGGCTTGGACCAGATCCAAATGAAGGCTTCTTACATATATGCTGCTATAATATACATATATATATACTTGATATGAATAATAATACTTGATATACATAATAATACATATTATATAGCTATGACATTGTGTATTTGGAGTCCGCAGGTATGGATTCCACAGACCCCAACTTGGATGCAAATTAAAAATGGTTCCAAAATTGGACCCATGCCCAGATTTTCCAACTTGGTCCTTCAGTACCCGTTTTCATCCCTAGGGAGTAAGGGATATCTTTAATTTGATGTGTATTACGAGTGGACCTAATAGCTGTACGATCAAATGTTCCAGACCCTTTACAGTGCATATTTTTGTGATTAAAATTAAATCCAATCGTGGATAGGGCTACTGCTATTCAGCAAAGGTAGATGTGTGTGAAGGCGTTGGATTAAGCATAGGTGGCCTGTCTACAAAAACAAAAGGATGTGTAAAGTGAGGGGGGCTGTTTCTTAAAATTTGTCATCAAGCATTTTTCTTTTCCTTTTGAATGGTAATTAATTTTCATATTTTGTTCTGCCTCTTCATTGTACATTTCTTTTAAATTGTTTGTGTTGAAATTGAAAATCATAGAATCGTGTTCCTTCTATGTAACTTGGGTTCTAAGCTGACTCAGTCCTATTTAAAAGTTTCTCTCAAGGAATGTTTTTGGTGGACTTTCTGCTGCTTTTTTGAGATTCGGCAGAGATGGGAACAAAAGTACACTGTAAAAGCTACTTGCCAGGATATTACTCCATGAGGGATCTTAATGAGAATGGTCAATACTTCAACTGTTTTATGCCAATGGCTCAGAATGGATATCTGGAGTGTGACAAGGAAGTCCTAAAGCAGATAATTCTTCAGCATGAAGCCATTTTCAGGACGCAGGTATGCTTAATGTGTTATTTTGAGACCAAGGTATGCATTTAATCTGTTAAGTGTGCAGGAAACAATAGAAGTTTGTTCGGGTTTTTACTGCTATGTTTAAATGGGTTGGTTTGGACCCTGGACAGTATTACACCCAAAAAAATACTAGGTCTACATCTGGGCCTGGAGTTGAGGGCCGAAGACCTTATGGACCTAAATGAGACTCAATGCGGTTTTTAATTGTTATTCACGTTATAATCATGGTCCCAACCACACCTGATTATAAATAATCTAGTCTCAGTCCATGTGGAACCAATCTGAATATAGCACTAGTTCCTACTTTGTGGAATTCTTTTATCATTTATTTCGGTGGATGTAGGATTAAAAACAAGAGGCTTTGACCATGAGACCTGACTGCAGTCAACATGGAACTTAATAATGTTTCTCAAGTTTTAAAAGCTCAGTAAATTACTTTTTTTTTTTTTGTGAAAAAAGGCTTATTAGATGATCATCGTTATTGTTTTTGTTTATTTTTTTTAATTACCTTTTGGAGTAGTTTGCTAATTTTTCTCAGCTTTTACATAGATTGATAATCCTTGCAGAGTTGTAGTTTGATAATAGGCTTGATGGTATTAAATCACTGAGTTTGTCAAGCACTCATACAAAATCTAGAATATCAGTATATTTTGAGTAAATGCATGTATTTTCTTGTGATCCAGGTGTTTGAACTACACCGTCTTTATAAAATACAAAGGGACTTGATGAATGAGCTTCAAAGGAAAGAACTATGCAAGTATTCCATCACAACGGAAACATCACCATTTAATCCATTTTCATTTCACATGCCATCTGAAGACACACAAAAGATGAGGCAAATGCCTACAGTAACTGCGGTGAATTCCACTTATAGCAGGTCATCCTTTTATGGCACTGAAGATAGACGATCTCCTTTACACTTACTGAAGGAAAGCAAAGTGCAGTCAGACTCTGGGTCACTCCAGATTGATTTGTTGGACTCCAAAGTCAAGAAGTTTCAGAAAAGGATGTTTGACTTACAACTTCCTGCTGATGCGTACATTGACAGTGAAGAAGGGGAAGGAACTGAAAAGCGGACATTTCCTGAGGTGTCTTTAGGGTCAGTCTATAGTCAAAATAAAAAGTATGGTATAGAATCTGAAGGTGAAGGTGACATGAGTCTGAATCTTGGCGCTGGTGACAAGATGATATATGGAGGAGATGATAAGAAAATAGATTCTCATCTACGGAGTAGTCACAACACCCACTGTTTGGCTGACTTAAATGAACCCATCCCAGGAATTTGCATTGAGGAAGCTTCAGCTTTAGCTTCTGTTAATCATGTAGGCCCTGTGTCTTGCCATGAAGGGATTCAGGGGCAAGAACTGCCAATGGAACAGAAGAATCTAAGCATCTTAGGCGTGTCCAAGGATTTCTCTCAAGATAACCGAAAATGCAGAGACGAGTGGAGTCTCCCGGACTTGATGCATTCAAAGAATGAAGAACATAAAAGGAAATGGCTAGCCTATAGCCTCGAAGCTGGTAAGAACTCCTTTAATTGTTTATTTCTTTTTAATTTTTGAATAGATAACATGACTTGAACCTGTGGTTGCCACAATACCTTCAATCCATATTTTCAAATCAGCACGAGAACCTTTGATTCATTTTTATTTTACATGTATATACTCTTTCTCATGCTATGATGCATGTTCTTCTGGGATCTGATAGATAACAGTCAGATTGTATTATATTGCATGTTCTATAGTAGCCTTCATGATATATACAGGAACAGGTGCATGACTCATCAGACAGAGCAAGCTCAGAAAACTTAATATGCAAAAAACATATTCTCTTAGTGGTATGTGAGCTGCCAGTGAACCCATGACAAAAGGTTTATGATTGGAATTTCATCTTGATAGCTATTCAAGCTAGTCCATTACAACTTTTTTGTACTACTTATTTTCGGCATGGTTCTATATACAGAGGCATCAGTTGGGTGTATCTGCTGATCTAAAATATCAGAATTATTTGATACATACCTGTTATTGGTTGTATCTGTTCGTATTGGCACATTTTTTTTGAGCCCCAATAACTTGAAAAATATGAAAAAAAATAATTTATCTTAAAATGGTAGTTTGCTTCGTTTTGAAAAAAAATTAGGAATAATTTATTGGTGTGTCGGACCCAAAAAGGTCATATGTAGGTTCTGGAACGATGTTTAATTCTAAACTGTTCTCTGGTAGATTTTACTTTTTCTTCACTAGGCCATTGTATATGGGTATGAGGTGGAACCAGAAAGGTCATTTAGGTTCTATTTTGTTTGATTCTAAACTGTTCTTTGGTTAGGTTTAGTGATTCTATGTACTCTATTATCCTAAGTTATCACAAACAAATGTTACATCAGATGTAATTGATGTGCTATTATTTTATTCATAAACTAAGGAATATAAACTCATTCCAAGTGGATACTGAAGCTTGGAATTATTTAAAGCACGAAGTACAAAAATTGATACAAATGAAGCAAGAAGATAACTAGATATCAAATTAATAATTAATCAAATAGAGCTAATTATTTTATTACTGAATGAGCCTTAATTAGAAAGTTGGAGACTTAGAGCATTAAACACGGTAGTAAAAAAAAATATATTTGAAGAAATTTAGTAAATAAATAAATAAAAACAGCTCAAAATTCAGGCATGCATCAACTGGAAATACTTGTTTTTATAAATGCTGAAAATATTACCTCGAATGCTACACTAAAGAAACATTACCCCAAATCTTCACCGTAAAAAAACACAAAAATAAAAAAATTGTTCATTTCGGTCCCATATCTATCATGAGGGGCCAACAAGGGAGTTTTTGAATTAGCTGATATGCCACAAATTGTCTCATTGGAAACTGAGGATGAGGTCAAGGAAGATGGTGGTTGTGATGCAGGAGGCCTTGGTAGATTCCAATGGCTGATTGCTACTATACATTGTGGTTGGAATCAAAAGCTTCAGTCATGTTGGGATCTACATGGGAAACCACCTGCATGCTCGTGATGGGGGATGAGGATAAGGCAGAGGCCAATGAAGAGATAGTGATGATTGTGATGGAAAAGGCTGTGGTATAGGCCAAGGGCACATTGCTACTGCAAATTGTGGTAGTTGGAGTCAAATGATTGAGTCATGTTGGGATCTACATGGGAAGCCATCAGCATGCACCGCTAGAGTTGGATCCTCGCTGTCTGCAGTTATAGCATCTTCACAAGTTATACCTAATGTTCTGGTTTTGTTTGGAAAGTCATCTTTCTATCTATATTTCAGTCATGGGATACTTGGAACTTTAATAATGAATATGGTTTTTTTGTCCAAACATGAATATCCTCGCTGTCCAAACATGATCTGATGCTACGTTTTCTCTCACTCACTTTGATATATATCGTCTTGCCCCAGTTACTTCATCTGGCTATCATTATTTTTTGCATTCATTGATGATGCCTTTAGAATGACTTGGATTTACTTTTTGGAAGGCAAAGATTGAGTATTTTCTTTGTTTAAAGTTTCCCATAATTTGGTCATAATGGATGAAAGTACTTGTCAAATGTGTTTTAAAAGTAATGGGTGTCACCAAGTCCCAGATCGAATGTTCATATTTGCTTTAGAGCAGAATGAAGTTGTTGAAAGGAAGAACCCCATCTTGGGGTAACTTAATCTCTACTGGTTGAGATGCTAATTTTGAGGAAGTATTGGCCAAAATGCTGATCTAGAAATGGACTTAACAGAGGTTACGGAGCTGAACAAAAACAGAATTAGGGGATACTGTTGATGAATGGGTATTACCTACTTCAGTACCAACATGATTGATGGGGTGAGAAAAAACTAGAGTCCAACTTGATCAAATGGTGTACAAAGATTGTACATATATTCAACGTGTGCAGGATTTGATCAAATGGTCCCCAAGCCATCTCTAAATCCAACTCTTCTTGTAAAGTACTCATGCAACCATTGGCACACATTATGATTTGCATGCTAAGCAGTGTATAATCGATTATGATATATATATTTTTTGGTAAGATGACTTGAACCCACAACCTCAAGGTTGCAACAGTGAGCACCTTCCACTATGCCTTGGGCTCCCGTTTGAAAAAGCAAGGAGAAAATCTATGTTTACCATGTATCTTCAATTGACTTTTTCCTATTGGTCTGGCTCATGTGGGGCCTCAGTAGTCACTTATAAGAAAATAAAGAACAAGGAAAAACTATTATGACAATCATTAACTATATGTATAAATGAAAACAGCATACACATCCACCTCATGTTACCTTTTTTAGTCATTGGTTTGGAATCTTGAGGGGCTTTCAGATCACTTTTATAGTGGCATTTCTTTATCATGCTGTAAATAGCAAGTTGTCTATTGCTGAACTCTTCGATCTAATGATCGCATACTTGTGTTTTACTTTTTTTGTATTTATAGCAATGTTAATATCGATTTTACAGGGCAAAGTAGAGTAGACCCAAGTTCTGCTACTTCCACCTTTTGTCATGAGAAATGGAATGTGTCATCTGAACACTCACAAGCTGATATAAAAAAGGCACATGAACTGCCAAAATTTCTTGCGTCAGATCAGGGTAGAAGAGAAACATGGTTTGGAGGGAAAGCAACTTGTGCTGAGATGACTAAAAGAGATTCTAGTCACACTGTCTCTAATGTTATAGAACAGGTGGCTTCTCCAATATCACCTCTTCATTCAGCTGTTTCTCGCACTGATGATGCCAATACTGCATCTCCCTCAGTTTCGCCCTGGAGAAAGCCAGCAGACTGCATATCCCAGGTCCCATTAGCAGCAGTTCAAGCACTTCCATGTGTGAATGGATCATTAGCGCTGGACAGACACAGTAAGAGTTCCCACTCATCATTGCAATGCCCCGGCATTAAGAAAGATATGTGGGATCTTAATGTTAGCTTGAGCTCACATCTAAGTTCCCTGACTGAGGTGCCCTGTCGAAATGGTTATAATTATGGGTTTCAATCAGAAAGTAGTATGTCAATTGATAAGCTGAACCTAAATTGCAGTGACTGTTCATCTTATGAACATAATGATGTTCACGGGCATGGAAAACTATCCAAGGGTATGCATTGCACAGATGTGAATTCTGTGAAGGACATGAATTTGAATCTCAGTGTTCCCAATGGTTGTAGGGATGGAATTAGTTCTATAGTGGATCATGTGCAAGTTGATGGGGAAGGAAAGCATGGAGATCCATTAAGCAGAGTATCATGGGTAAGGACAAAGTCAACCTCGAATGAAGCAGCAAGTATTGGGGGAGGTTTTACCCAGAAGGATTTGGGTTGGCTAAGGGGTTGCTCTCAGGTGGTGTCTAGTGGAGAGCTAGATTCGCAGCCATTTCATATTAAAATTGAAAAAGAAAAAGGTCCTTCAGGTTCCATAAAGGATTTCACATATACTATTCATACCAAGGATGCAGAAGCCAACAAAATTGCGCTGGCCAATGCCACAAGCATGAAGATTTTTGGTTTTCCTGCACTAACAAGCTGTCATATTCTAGAGGATCCATGTCCATATAGCTCATTGCCCATGTCATGTCAGAATCAATCTGGAATTGCTGATAGTGATAATGGTGTGTCAGCCGGTTTACCTTGTGTTGACACATCTAGTAAGCCTTCATTGCTCAACTTGGAAAAGAAGCTGTTGGTAGAAGATCACCTCTCAGAAAAAGAGAGTGATAGAAGCTTAACTGATTTTAGAGGCCACATTAATTTGAATTCTGTGCCGGTTACAAGTACGGAGCAGCCACCTGAATCGTTGGAGATGAAGATCTTATCTGAAAATGACAGAGATGCTTTGATACCTTCTGTTCCAGAACCTACTGCTGAGTTTGCAGCTGAGATAGATTTGGAGGCCCCTGTAATATTGTCACATGGAGTGAAGGATATTCCTACAGAGAGTGAAACTATAGGATGTAACCAATCAGTGAAACTTGTCCAACTGAAGCATTGTGAGACAGACTCAAATGATACACTTGTCAAATCGGCAGTAGAGGCTATTCTTGCCATGTCAACATGCAATTATAGCCATTTGGATGATGCCAATTTCCTCTCGTCTTCTGCCCTTAAGGACTCCCTTCTTTGGTTCTCGGAAGTGGTTTCTTTAAACTCAGGTGAACTTGAGGGCATGGTGGCAGCATCCAAGGGAAGGGGGGATGCTGATAGTGAGTTGTCAGATGATGGGGTTGATTTCTTTGAGGCCATGACGTTGAAACTGACCGAGATGCAGGTGGAGGAGTGCTGTTGGAAGCCCTGGGACCGAGAAAATTTAGAGGAGGAGGAAACTCATTCCTCAAAATTGCTAACCCGACCACGGAGAACCCAGAGGAGGGGAAGGCAACGGAGGGACTTTCAGAAGGACATCCTGCCAAGTCTTGTTTCCCTCTCGAGGCATGAAGTGACTGAGGATCTCCAGATTATTGAAGGGCTGATGATAGCCTCTGGTTACTCTTGGCAGACAGGGATGACAAGGAAGAATGCAGCAAGAAACGGATGGCACTGCCGGGGAAGAGGGAGGCGGCGGCCCAGAGGCTCAGCTGGAGCTGGGATGGGCAATTGGGGTTGTCTACTGCCGAGGCAGTCAAGTAATGATGAAATTGAACTTGAGGGGGGAATAAGTCTACAAGGCTGGGGGAAGACGACAAGGCGGTGCCGGAGGCAGAGGTTCCCAAGCAGTAATGCGTCTACTGCTTTGACTTAAAAGTTTTATTATAGAGGGAAAATTTGATAGGAATATTTTCTGTAGTTCTAGAGCGAGAGAGGTGTAGCCATGATATGAATGCTCTGTACATGTCGTTGGCCCATTATTTTGGGTGATTTGATTATCTTCCTTGAGTTTCTTTTGAGTTTTACCATTTGTATAAATTCATAATAATGATGCGTTGTCTCTTATGTGCAGTGTTTCATGGCCTCTATTTTCTTCTTTTTAAGGAAAAAATCCGCTAATTTGAGTTTGAGAAATTTTTCTGATTTCTAACTTCCGAAGATAGCAGTTTCCATCTTCAATCTTGAAAATTCTTGATGCGCGGTAGAATTTCAATACCCAGATGTGTAATTCACTTAGACACTACTTTTGTATGAAAGGTTTCTGAAATATCAATGCTACCTGCTGGTTTTATGTGATGGACTTGTATTTTTAATCGTTTAGATGCTACCTGGTGAGAAGTGAGAACTCCCACAGCTCACTGACTTGTTTTTTTTTTGGTTTTATGGACCGTGCCATTGACCTGATAAGGTCCCCTCATTGCGCAGTTGGGTGGTTCCCATATTCTCACTTCATAAACCTAGCGCTTGAGGGCCCGCGTCCAACACGAGCTTTAAATTCATAGTGGAAAAACTCAATTTAAGTTAAAAGTAATCACCGAGTACATAAATAAATTCTATTTAAAATAATTATTTATAAAATTCAGAATTAGTCATAATTTTTTGGAGGATATTGGATATTGGACCGAGAACCCCATATACCTTTATCCCTTCCCATTAATAGGGCAGGGATATTGGACGGAGAGATAGGTTAATTGAAAGTAAATTTAAATATAAATAGGAACAAATTAATTGTTAAATGCAATTGGGAGCATGCTTATTTTAAAAGGGCAAATTTATTAAAAAAATCTTATATATAAATATAAATCAATCATCAATAACACATTGAATCATATTTGAGATCAAACTGATCGTGTTTTTTATAGTATCAATGGTGACAATGCTAGAGCTGTCTCTGCTATATAACATACGCTGTGATGCAATCGGAGAGGAGGCTGATGTTGATGCTTCATTCTGTAATGGAATAACTAAAAATTCTACTTTCATATACCATGCATGGATGTTAAATAAACCTTATAAAATTGAGAAAGAGAAAGCAAAATGGAGAGCAGAAAGAAATACAAAAATTTAAAAGAAAATATTTTAATGATTAAGTAAATTGAATGAGTATATAGAAAATATATAAAAGAAAAAATTTACCAAAACATAAGAAACCTTCTTAATTACATATAGAACATATAAATTACCGTATGTTGTATTTTTTTATGCCAACTGAAGTCTCAATTGCAATTCTCCACTTGTTATTCTTGATAAGAAAACAGCGATCTGAATCATGAAACATATGAAACTGCACATTTTGGAAAATTAATAAGAGGTAGCAAAATGATAAATCTCTAGACAATTTAAACAAATATAAATGATGAAAAAAATTAAAAATGACAACTTATAAACATAAAAAAATGGAAGGAAATAAACTTCTCCAAATGATCCATTTATGAATTCATTTTTTTTTTTTTTTGTATTTCTGCCAAACTAACCCAAAGACTACAAAATGACTGATTAAAATAATTTTTATTGAATATGTTTTCACCAGTAGATGTTATTGTTTTTTCATTTTGACATAGTCTTTTCATCCGTAAAAGTTGAGTTCGACGTTGCCTTGCAATCTTGGAAGGATTCATATCTTCTTGATGTTTCATTCTTAATTAATTAAATATAAGAGTGGAAGATATTTGTTTCTTATTATTATATAATAAACACCTATTAAATTCATGCTAAACAAAAAGGGATTAATAAGTGATCGTTACAAATTTAGATTGGAAAAATAATAGTAGATAGAAAAAGTAGCCATAACAAAGTTTGATCTCATTTAATATCAAACCGATTCAAAGTTTGACCATGTCATAGTTAGAGCTATAAGCAGACCAAGCAAATAATACTAATAAAGAAGGAATGAATGTAAAAAATAAATAAAAAAGATAAAAAAACATAAATCTAAATAAACCAGCCTCTTCATCAAAATATAATATTATGTATTTAGGTTAGATCAATCTGTTTTATATCAATTGCAAATTAAGGTAAGTGCCTATGCATAACCAACAACATTTTTACCATTGATGTGATTCATAGTATTATATATTTGCTTGATTTCTTTTCCTTTTTTTTTTTTCGATTTTTGGTTTTCATCAGGAACTGATATGTTAGTTTTGAAAGCATTCAATGGAGCCTCCAAAGCCCACATTTTTTCTTATATTATAATAATAAGATTTATATTAAATTTATTTTTATACATGTATTTGGATTTGAATCTACGACCTCTCTTTCTTTAATTATGAGACCGAACTCACAACTTCCGAATTCTCGATGTTTATTAAAACATGATCTAGCCATTATCCTATAGCTGACGATAATAGTAAACAATATATTAATGATTATTTTTAAATAAAATATAATTTTCTAATTAATTCTATTATAAGGAAATAATTAATAAAATACCTCTAGAAACTTCTATGTGGCTGTTTAGATAATTTTGGAACATCTGAATGCGGTTATTTGGAAATGGGGATTGACATGTGCAGATGGAGAGATTTTAGGGAGAAGGAGAGATTTTAGTGGAGATTGCATTGCATAGGGATTTAAAGGGAAATAAAAAGAGAGAGGGAGAGAGGGATGGATTGCATTGAGAAAAGAGGATAAAACGTGTATAGATGGAGAGGTTTTAGGGAGAATGAGAGATTTTAGGGATTGCATTGCATAGGGATTTAAAGGGAAATAAAAAGAGAGAAGAGCAATTTCAGAATGTGGTATGGCAAAAAGTTTGCTTCAGGGCCCGCGTTGGAAGCGAGCCTTTAATTCATTGAAGGATAAACCAATTTATATTGAAAGTAGACACCTAGTAAAGAAACAAACTGCATTTAATACAATTATATAGGAAATTCAAGATTGGTCACCATCTTTTGGAAAACCCCATATATGTTTATGCCTTCCCATTCATGGGGCGTGGATATTTGATAGAGAGAGGTTAGTTGAAAGTAAATTTAAATATAAATAGGAAGTAATTGTTGGTCAAATGATTTTTTAAATAAAATGGTGTATGATTTTATGATTAAGTCCTTAATTACTCTAAAATGATAATGAAATTAAGCATTTTTAAGGACTTATCAAAGCCTAGAAGGTGTTGTCATTTTGTTTTAAAAGAAAACTGGTAATTTCTACTTGGTCTCAATGAAAAAAAAATAAAAAACATGAATTCTTCTGATTCATGACCCAAGCATATGAAGGCGTCATTCTATTTTGCAATGAAAATCGTTAAAAAAACAGGATACTTCTTGATGGTGTGATTCAAAATGTGGCAAAGGCTTTGGTTATTAAAGAGAGAGGCTTTGGTTATTGTCTTTCTAAATTAGAGGCTTTGGTTATTGTTTTAGTTAGGCTTATGAATATAGATAGGTTGGCAGTTACTTTATATTGTTGTTCAGATTTTGTGGTCCTGCTGGTTTAATGCAATGGTGTTTGGATTTTGATTTAATAAAGAACAAAGGGAAAACATTGATTGATGATAGAAGTAGAAAATAAATATATATATATATATAAATTGTATAAAAGTAAGCTATCACAATTCCATTTGATAGCATCATTGCTTCTAAAATGTCTCAAATGAACGGTTTAGATTTACCCAATATGAAATGTGGGTTCCACTTTAAGCAGACCAGTAGCTACATCGCACACTGGTCAATAGTGACTGCCCTAGTGATGTGTGAGTGGAGAACTTATTAATAAACCATCTTGGTCTCATTGAAAAAAAAAAATCATGAATTCTTCTTATTCATGACCCAAGCATATGAATGCTACATTCTATTTTGCGATTAAAATTGGTAAAATACAATCCCAATTCCCTACCCGAGAGGTCTTGGATAGTGGTGGAACTCGATTCACCTCCTATTTTACATGAGTTTTTTTTATTGATCATCAGTGGGAAGTGATGGGGTAAAGGGCGTTTTGAGATTGCAAACGGGCAAACCCATATCTCCCTTTGCCTTGGCTCACACACCCAATATCTATTTCATGCTTATTATATATATATATATATATATCTCTATATATTATTATTATTTAATATACTATTATTTAATATATGTTATTATAGGGCCCGGGCTCAGCATGGACGTTATGATCAAAACAGTCCTGATCGGATTACGGGTCGCCTAATTAGTTTTTTATAAACATTTGCATAAAAGAGTCGGTTGTGTAGTGGTGGATATGTTGTTGAAAATGCCAAAGGTTGTGGTTTTGAATTTTCTAAGCCATCTTTTTTTAGGGCAATGGGTAATAGACCAAGTTATATGGATTACGTTGAGCCTAACCTGACCTGACCCACATTTAATGCAGGTTATGCCGTCGGTATAGGCTAGGGTACAGAAGGTGGGCCCACCTCTAAACCGACCCGAATTGTCCCGACCCGCCCTATATTCATCAAAGGGATTGGGTTCATTTTAAAATTGGAGAAATGATGTGAATATGCCCTATATTCATCAAAGGGATTGGGTTCATTTTAAAATTGGAGAAATGATGTGAATATGGGCCCCTGCTCTAACCAAAGGAAGTGGCTGGATGCGCCATGTTAGTCTGGATCGATGCATTCCAAAGGTGTTCAGGATCTTGAACGTATGGGAACAACGGCACTCAATTATTGAATATTTATATTCTTTGGAAGGAAGTGGGTAGGAATCTTCGTGAATCACATATTTTTTTGGGAGTTTTGTTATCCTCCGTAAGTTTGAAATTGATAGGAGAGTGGTTTTAGAGGAGCAATTAAAGGAGATTTTATTGAGAGATTTTAGGGAATATTAGAATGGAAATTCCGGAATCAAGAGTTGCAAAAAGCTTGAGGTTGCGCCACGTGTCGCTCTCCCGAGAATTCACCTGCTGTCTTTTATTATATAATATAATATAACTAGCGTTTGAGGGCCCGCGCCCAACGCGGGCCTTTATCAATGAAAGATAAACACACATTCGGTTCAATGTAAAAAAAAATTGAACTAAATTTTAAGTTTTCACTTGTTTAATAATTGTCACTTTGTTTGATGTTAGAAGTAGAAAACAAAATTACTAATAGTAATTTCATGGAAGAGAGGTGGGTTCACAAGATAGTAGGGTCCATCATCACAAAGTGGGTTCAATCCTCACCAACTGATGAATATGCAAGAAAATCTCTCACGTCACTGTTGGTTCAAGATATATATAGCATGATAGAGGAAAGAAGGATTTAAGATAGGCGGGACATACTTTGCAGCCCCAAAAGCAATGCTTATACTTTTAGTATGTAATTCATGTATAATCTATGACTCCTCTTACCAGAAAAATTCACTGAGTAAACGCTTAGCAGCCCAACCTCATTGGTCAGCAACTTCCTCTACTACTCATACACAGAAAACATTAATACTCAACGAACCTCATTTGGTCATGAGTTGTAGCCCACAGCTAACATATATTATAAGAGTGCTGCTATTGGCACACCAATTTTTTCTTTTCCAACACAAGGAATTTATCTTTTTTTTTATTACGTTTTTACCCCTTCATGTAATGACTAAAATATCCATTACCCCTCTTTTCACACACAATCTCTTCTTCTTCCCTCCCACCCATCTCTTCTTCTTCCCTCCCACCCATCTCTTCTTCCTCCCACCCATCTCACTCTCCACTTTTCAAAAAATCTCAAAACATATTGGTCAACTCATCTTTCTCCATTTTCTACTCTTGGGAAACTCATCTTCCTCCATCTCCTTCATCTTTCATTCTTCTTGTACTTTATCTTTTTTCATTCTATTTCTAAAGGATTTCTAATACAATGAAGAAAGAAAACAACAATCAAATGTGTCTTTCAATCAGAGCAGTAGTGGAAAGGTCCGTTTCTTCATTTCTCGCTTGGAACGAGTTGCAGGTCTCGATATGTACGGTCTTTCAGGTCCGAACATATTGCATCTGTTCGGAACTGTACATCCGAACAGAAGGAACATGTTCGAAAGATAATGTCCGAACACTTCTGTTCGGACACTAAGGTCCGAACGGTCTAATTTTGTTCGGAACTACAGTTCCGAACATTTGCATTTTGTTCGGCCACTCAGAGACCGAACAGTCACGATTTCTGGGTTGTAAACCCTTGCGATGATGGATGAAAAACAACCCAAATGTATGAAAAAACACTAGCATTATTTGTAAAATCTTACATTGAATGAGAATCTATCCCCATAATAAGTTTCCATGAAAAACAAGGTAATCTAAGATGAAAAAATGATAAATAAAAAATGGGAAAGAAGAATGAAATGGTAATGGTGGAGAGCCCTTTGTTGGAAGAGGATGTGTGTGGGAAGAAAGAGGGAAATGAAGGGATGGGTACTTTGGGAAATTTTGATGTGTGTGGAAAGAAATAATGTAATTTTTAAATTATAGTGATGTGTGTAGAGAGAATTTGTGTGAAAAAAGAAAAAATTTGTGTTCAAATAGAATTTCCCATATTATAAAGCCAAGATGCAAACACTTCACATAGTTTTGCAAGTAGTTTGAGGAAACGGATAGCATCTTAACCATAGAATGGGAAATCTATCTATTATGCAGAAAATGAGTTCAAAGACCAAGTCAATTGGTTGTCAGTAAATAAAATTAAAGATATTTGCAGCACATTCGTCAAATCATGATAAAAAAGAAGATCATGAGTCAACCCTGTTTATATCGTGGGCAAGGATAAAGATTGATTGATTAAAGGAAAGTTTAAAATTGAATGAGAGAAATTTTAGGGGAGTTGGAGATAAATTTTAGATTGAGAATGAGAGATTTTAGTGATGGCATTGCATAGGGATAGGAATTTAAAAGGAATTAAAAAGGAGGGAAGGGCAATTGGGGACGTGGGTGCGAAAAAAGCACGAGGTTGCGCCACGTGTCCTCCTCCCGGGCACCCTCCCCCGCCACGCACTTTTATGTGCGTCTGTTTAATGACAAATTTCCATAGAACGACTTAAAACAATTATCAATAATCTATTTTTATTTATTATAAAATTAAAATAATATTTCTGGCTGTCTAGAGATTCTCCCACTACGACGAGGCTCCGGAGTGTTAAAAGGAATATCTTGTTCGTCTACTGTCTCAGGATCTGATACAGATGTTATAGGCGATCCCGGAAGAATCTCCTCAAGGGTTTCTTTACAACTAAGCTCTTGGTGCATCATACAATCATCCTCTAAGTACCTAACATGAGTGCTGATAAGCACTTTTTGCTCATTTGGATGATAAAAGATGCCACCTCTCGTTCCCTTAGGATACCCAATGAAGTAGCACATTTCCAATCTAGGTTCCAGCTTGGTAGCTTTATCATTCAGTACATAGGCTGGACAACCCCAAATGTGGATATGTCTTAAACTAGGTTTTCGACTTGTCCACATTTCTTGGGGTGTCCTAGGTACTGATTTAGAAGGTACCAGATTTAAAATGTATGCTGCTGCTTCTAGGGCATATCTCCAAAAAGATATGGATAGGGTTGCATGACTCATCATGGACCTTACCATATCAAGAAGGGTACGGTTTCTTCTATTTGCTACACCATTTTGCTGGGGTGTACCCGGTGCAAACAACTGAGACATAATCCCATTATGTGTGAGGTACTCTTTGAACTCACCCAGGAGGTACTCGCCACCTCGATCAGATCGAAGGGCTTTGATATGTTTCCCTAGTTGTAACTCCGCCTCAGCCTTGAATTGTTTGAATTTATCAAATGCCTCAGACTTGCGTCGCATTAAGTACACATATCCATACCTAGAGTAATCATCAGTGAAGGTGATGTAATACTCATACCCTCCTCGAGCCGGTTTGTTCATAGGACCACACACATCAGTGTAAATCAATTCTAACAACTCCTTTGACCTTAGTCCCTTTACAGAGAATGACCTTTTGGTCATCTTTCCCTTGAGACAAGATTCGCACTGAGGAAAAGGTTCGAAGTCTAATGAGCTCAAAGGCCTATCTTCTACCAACCTCTGAATCCGTTTTAGGTTAATGTGACCCAAACGTAAGTGCCAAAGATATGTGTCATTGATTGAAGATACCTTCCTTTTAAGGGAAGTTGAGTTTTCTTATTGTACATTGTGCAGTGTGGGAGCAATAGGATATATATAAAATAAGTTGTCATGTATTCTACCGGAACATATAATATTTCCATCTCTAATGATATCAATACCAGAATGGGAAGAAACTGAATAATTAAATTCAATGAGTCTGGAAACTGAAATTAAATTCTTCCTCATGTCCGGAACATAGAAAACATTATTTAAAACTAATATCCTATCACATGGAAAATGTAATGAAACAACTCCTACTGCAACTGCCCAAACTTTAGCTCCAGTTCCGACTCTAAAGGCAAACTCTCCTTTCTCAATCCTCTGCATTATCTGAAACCCCTGCAATGAATTGCAGATATGATTAGTGGCTCCTGAGTCTACTATCCATGAGTCAGTAGAATCAACCACTAGACAAGTTTCAAAGTAGTATGAAAAAGATATACCTTTCTTAACTGAGGCCAGGAACTTGGGACAATCTTTCTTCCAATGACCTTTGAGGCCACACTTGAAGCATTTCCCTTTGGGCTTTCCATCTATACCCTTGTCCTTCTTATTGCCAGTATTGTCCTTTTTCTGCCCTTTTCCCTTATTCTGCTTCATCTTGAACTTTTTCCCTTTCGGGTTTAGTTTAGAGGAAGACTGGAAAAAGAAGGCTTGGGCTTTGGGCTTCATGATGGCCTCCGCCGCCTGGAGTTCTTTCATTAACTCAGGTAGAGTCATGTTCATCTTACTCATATTGAAATTGAGCTTGAACTCATTGAAAGAGTCCGGCAGAGTTTCGAGAATCATGTCAGTTTGACTCTCTGCATCAATCTCAGCCCCTAGAATCTCAGCTACATTGAAACAATCCATCAGCTTGAGCATATGCTCTCTAACAGGTGTTCCCTCAGCCATCCTAGTATTCATGATAGTCCTCATAGCAGCTTGCCTAGCTGGCCTGCTCTTGTCTGCGAACATCTCAGACAAGGACATCATGATTTCATAGGCTGTGTCCATATGCTCGTGCTGTGTTTGCAACACATTGGACAAGGAAGCGAGCATGTAGCATTTAGCCATGCTATTTGCTTTCTTCCATTTTCTTTCAGCCTCTAACTGGTCATCAGTAGAATTAGTATCAATATCAGGACAGGTTTCCAACAAGACATACTTGTACTCCTCAGCAGTGAGTACTATGTTAAGATTTCTCTTCCAATCTACGTAGTTAGGGCCAGTCAGTTTGTTCTCACGAAGAATGCACATCAACGGACTAAAAGAATCTTTACCCATCTCTCTCTGGATATAAAACGGTTTATAATTAGACATGCAGTATATATGTAATATGCATATGGCGCTTGTTATAAAAGGAAAAACAAAGCATAAAACTTTTTACATTATTCAACCCCAATCATAATGTATCAGTGTTTCAACCTCCTCATAGACCCTCCATCGAAGGGATGGCCGAGCCTACAGTCACGTTGAATTAAGGCATACTTATTTGGATTATCACTATCTGGACACATATATCTAGTGGTAGTCCAATCACTGATTGGTTTGGCCTCATATGACAGATAACCCTTAACTCCTAAGGAGAGGTCATTACCGTCATATGTCAAGTGTGTAACCATCTCTTATGAAATTTCTCAGAATGTCTATGATTAAGTCCTCCGAAGGGAAGAGACTTTTATCCATTCTAGAAGTGACCTTTAGTAAAGAGCTCCACCGAAGGGATGGCCGCTCCCACCAACACTTCATTGACATTCTATAGAAGTGATCTTTAGTAAAGAACTCCACCGAAGGGATGGCCACTCCTTCTAACACCTCATTACGAATATTCACATTAGTTCACCCATTAACCCATCAAAGCGGTCTTTAGTAAAGAACTCCACCGAAGGGGTGGCCGCTCCTCCTAACACCTTAATGAGATAACATGAACCGAAATTGGAAGGCTGTGGGGTCTTTCCAAAAACCCCTCTCCCACTTGATTATTTATCACTAGGGTTTATACTTTTTGACATTTACATTGTTTACTCAAAATCTCTTTTAAATCTAGCAAACTTGGTTAATTAAATTTATGACTCAATGACTTAAGTCATCTTAAAAATAAATAACCTTTGCTTTAAAACATTTGAGCAAATCCCTTTAAAGAATCAAAGACCTAACTTGGGTTATGAAAACCCATAGGTAGCATCTAATTAGATTTTAGTTTAGCCTCTTTTGGAAACCAAGGGTACCAAGATAAACTAAACCCTATCCAATTTTAAACCTTAGACAAAATAGAAGGTGCTGGTCTAAGTTCCGTTTAAAACAATTTTCCAAACTAAAAACAATCTAATATAAAAAGATGCCAATTTTATAACCTAATGGTGGCCATGTTTCTAGGTGACAATTATAGCAATTATATAAAGCATTCATCCATGCATTCCATATATAAGAGCAAATAAAAGTATGCAATCCTTGATGGCTCCCTGCTCTTCGGACTTCCAATCCTTATCGAACTAGGACATCAAGAATAGATCTCATCTTCCACCAAGAAGTCTTGTCTCCTCCACCACTAAGGAATCCGGTTACATGCAACCTTTCTTGCTTGAAACTTTATTCTTCTTGCTTGTTCCAATAAATTAAATTTATACAAGCAAACCCATAAAAAACAAAACCCCAAATTACATTGGAGATACCTATGCTTTTCAAGAAAGCTTACATCAAGACTAGTTGGAATAAAAGTAAAGAAAGAATTACAACTTCCTATGATTGCTAAACGCGCAATCGTACACTTTCCAACTATTGAAAAAACATCCAAATCCACATAACAAACATGCGAACCATCAAGGATGCAATATATGGCTGCAAACAAAGAGGTTAGTGCATGCAAACATACTATGTGCATCATTAAACAAATCTGGAAAATAAATTCCAGCAATGTTAATGAAATTTGCACACAACATGCATCACAACATAACTTTAGTAGGGTGCCACCATGCCCATAATCAATCTAGGATTAATTATACACAACATGGGATCATGATTTCACATGGAGTGGCTCTGATACCACTGAAAGAAACTGCGATTCTGATTTGAACATCACTAGCGGAAGACGTTCATGGCTAATTTGTAACATGACAGATTTTAAAAAATCTAATTTGGGCAACATAAATCAGCCATAGTGATCGCAAAAGAACTCCATGAATTTATGACCAACAAGTGTATAATTAAAGGAGAATCAAGAAGACTATTACCTTGAAGATTTGTAGACTTCAAATCTCTGAAATAATAGATCCAAAGGGCTGACTCAGACTTGCAATTAACAAAAAATTGCTGGAATTTTCTGCAGTAGTATTGCCTTTGATCTTCTTCTCTATCTCACTTCCAAATCTGATTGGCTAAGATGGTGGGATCTTAATCTAGGTTTTTGAGAACTATTTTCTAAGGAAAAATCTCAGACCTTAAACTTTCTTCAATGAAGAAGAAAGAAGCCAAAGGCTGAACGTGTGGGAGTATGGATCTTTCTATGTTGGACGTCCAAGGGGGAAAGTCCTCTCCCTTTTATAGAAACTTTGGAAACCTTTCCTAAAAAGTTATCTTTTCTAATTCTCATAGATGTCCTAAAAGGAAAGTATAATCTAAAGATTTATTTCCTTTTAGAAACACTCCAATTAGAAAAGGAAACTAAGGAACTTCCCATAACCTTTGGCAATTAGTAATCCTAGTTGCACAACACTTACTAATTTAAGTTTCTAAAGGAAACTTTCTTATAGTAATACTAATCCAAAGAGGAGTCCAACCTTCCAAGTAGAGAGACATACTCAAAATTGGAAACCTTACCCATGGAAATCCCATTATGGACATCCCACATGATAATGCACACCATGGCCCACTAATAATTTATCTAGAATTAAATTCATGTATGCCATCAAAGGCCTATTTGAATTTAAACTCAAAATTATTTTTCCACTAAAATAATTCATTCAAATGTCATCTAAACATTTTAGGAAACCATGCCAATCTTGGAAAGTGACTAGAGAAGGGACCAAAAGACATATTTGCCCTTGGCTCCCAAAATGACCAAAATGTCCATGCTAAACCCATAGCAACATTAAGACCATTTTAACCTTAACTCATTCCACTAAAGAGTTATGGTTGAACTCCAGGGACAAATATATAATATAATAAGCTCGTCATATAATGACAGTTGTCTTCGACCTACTAAGTGTAATGACCTGAATGCCCCTCTATGTAACATCCATAATCAAGTCAAGTTATCCAATGTGCTATCAACCTTCTCGATTACATCTAAACCTTAGAACTTCATATCCTTAACATAATCATCATTCGGATATCATTCTCTTGGTCCAGGGAGCGACCCACAAGTTCAATATCCATATGGAACATCCATATACTAAGATCTTAGATTTTGATGATTAATCAGATAATTCTAAGGGGACGATCATTCCATCATTAGATGACATAGATTCTTTATTGCATCTGCACGTCCCAACTGATCAAGTCCGAGTACCCAAAACATAGAGCTGTTGACCCATGAAAAGAATCTCACTCACAGTGAATTAAAGCACAAGAACTTGACTTCGTCAGTTCATCCACAAATACTCAAGATTAAGAGCACTGGTCACTCAGTAGCATGAGGTGACTTGATCTCTCTCTGTGATAGTACTATTTTAGAGATCACACCTACCATGGTCCTGTTCAATGCATTGCATATGCACTAATGAGATAAATCCGAGAAAGTCCTCCCATGACTTAGGTAAGTCACCCTGAATACAGGAGAGTCTCTCACTATAACTTATACCAAGATAAAGTGCCCAGCTCCATCTCTCAGTTATGAACAAATATGTTGTTTCCAGTGTCCATGAATTAGACCTATCTGTGTGTAGACACTACACACCTAATTCATTTACTAGAAACAATGGGCCTTACACAACTATACATATATACATGTTTAAGCAGAAAAGAGTCATTCCATTAAAGAACCAGTAAATATCCAGTAACAAAGGATGAGAGTGCAGCTAGTGGGCTTTAGGGCATACACCAATCCCAACATTGTCTATGCTATGTAACATATCATGGGATGCAGCCGGAAAGGAGGCTGATGTTTACGCTCCAATCTGTAATGGAATAACTAAAATTCCTATTTCCATATACCATGCATGAATGTTATATGAACCTTTTTGGAATGAAAAAGAGAGCAAAAATAAGAAATAAAATTATTTAAAAGGTAATATCTTAAAGATTTAGTAAATAGAATTAGTATATAAAAAAGCATATAAAAGAACTATGATATGAAGGGCCAATGTATTAAAATAAAATGGGAATAATGTATATAAGTCTCTATCAATCAATTCATGATATTTCTTCTGTCCATCAACTCATTCGATTCGTGTAATTGTTTCACCCTAACCACTTGTGTCATTTATGTGACTTGTCTCATCTTTTGAACTTGTCCTAGCACATTGACTTGTCCTGGCACCTAATATTTTGTCAGCAACTGTATTTGTCTCAGCACCTGCGCTTGTCTCAGCAATATTATTTCTATTTGGTATTTGCTTCCAGAGTATTTCCTCCAACATCTTCACTTGTCCCAATTTCTTGCTTGTTTGATACCGCATGTTCAATTTTCACATGAATTAGGAAATGTTAATGGTATTTCATAGAATAGTGCCGAAGATGTCTTAATAAAAATCACATTTTTCAATTTTTGCTAACAAAAATGCCGATTCTTTTTTGTAATATATTTCTTCTATTTTCTTGACCGTGATTCCACTTTCAAATGTCAGTTTGTTCATACTTGAGTATGTTTTTATATGAAATAAATATTGTTGCTACAATGCTTTTTTTTTTTATTTCAGTTGCCAATAGATCATACCAATTAATTTGCAAAGCAGTTTAAAAGATAATGTATACATATACATGCATAATGTTTATATATAGAAACATTTAAAATAAAGAACATAATTTATTTATATGCAGATAAATTTAAAAATACCTTATCAGCGTAGTCTTTAAATGCATCTTCAGTTGGATTTATGAAATTCTTTAGTATTTCATCGTGCATAAATAATGTTGCTTGATTGTTGATCCTCGACTTTTTTTTTATACCAATACACGAAGAGCTTTTTTGATACCAGAGCAGGGGCCACTTTCATAGGGTGTATTATTTTACTTTTTTCTCCTTATTTTCCCTTCAATATTCAGAAAGATTAATCTGTGGGGCCCATTATGGACATTTTTCTCCTTCTTTTTCTTTGGATATTTGGTAGGATTAATTAATTTGTGGGGCCTATTTTGGAATCCAATTAATTCTAAAATCCAAATTTAATTCTAAAATGGTACTCAATTTATGGCTAAGCGCAAATATAATCAAATCAAGTTCCTAAAATCTTTACTATTTGCTTGATCTTTCCCTAAATATTTTCAGCTACCTAAAATTTCTCTAATGAGTTTCCATCTTTATTATGAATTATATATTAATATTCATTTATCAGTTATTTAAATATATAAAAATATTTTTCATTAGAAATTTAAATGACAACGCAGGCCTATTGCACTAATAAAGTTTTTTAAATATGCGTCCTTTGAATCATTTGTTCTTCGTCCTTTGAATAATGACACCGTTGCAACTAATTTCATTTGCATATGGTTTTTCTAGCATGGGTCCCCGTGGATCACTATAGCAAGGCCTTACAAAATCATGTGGTGAGATAATATATATAGATTAATCTGAGTCCTTTGATTCCGGTCCTTTAAATCTATTAATGAACCTTCTTATAAAACTTGCTAGTAGGCCTACTTAGGATCCTTAGTTCATCCTTTGAATAATCATGATGATCCAACGTCTAATTGGATTTATTATGATATATTTTCAATGTCTCCCATCATTTCAAAGGTACGGATCATTGTAGAAATCTCTTACAAAATCAACATTCCTATTAAAAAGAAGAGAAATTGATACAGTCAAATCATGATATTTCGATTTGAAGCTTAGAAATCTATGAAGTGGCCCCTATTGGAGAGTTATCAATGGAAGGATATGGAAAGATAAGGCTTACAAGGCCATGCAAACCTTTTTCTGGCAAGAAATTTTGTTTTTTTGTTAGTTTAATAATACGTGGAGCCTATTGAAAGTAAGTAAAGATAAGTTATTATTGTATGCTATGTTTTAGTAAAGGGATAAATATATTATTTCAAGAATATTTTAGATTTGCATTGAGATATTTTAGATGATGAGATTAGATTTGAAGGGTAATTCCAGAAGTGGCATTCCAAAAAGTTTGGTGCAGAGGGACCAACTTTAGGGTAGTGATGTGTGAGCGCCACAAATTTTAGGTTTCAGATAAAAGGAGGGAAGGGCAATTATGGAAGTGGCATTGCAAAAAGCACGAGGCTGCGCCACGTGTCCTCCTCCCAGGAAGCCTCCCTCCACCACGTGTCGCTCCCCCGCGAAAACCTGCTGCTTTACTATATATATCTAGCGCTTCGGGGCCCGCGCTCAACGCGGGCCTTTAATTCATTGAAAGAAAACCCCACTTGAAACTGAAAGTAAACATCGATTAGAGAAATAAACTACATTTACACTAATTTCATATAAAAATAAAAAATAGTCGGCAGAAACGACTATTTGAAAAAAAGTGAATCAAGAAAAAAGGTCAAAGGATAATTAATAATTAAATCCAAATAGGACTTATTTGAAAAAAATGAAGATCTCTCTAATAAATAACAGAGAAAAATAATAATTGTCAAATTGATTGATGTACATCCAAATTGACCCATTCCTTAATCCCTTTTTTAGTAACCAAACATCCAAGCCAGCCCCATATGAAGTGGGCATCTTGTTATTTGAAAAAAAAAAGAAATAACCCACAAGGAGTGGGCATTTTGTTTGAAAAGAAAATTGCAATTTCTACTTGGTCTTGTTGAAAAAAAAAATCACGAATTCTTCTTATTCATGACCCAAGCATATGAAGGCTCTTCGGGACGCGGGCCTTTAATTCATTGAAAGAAAATCCCACTTGAAACTGAAAGTAAACATTGATTAGAGAAATAAACTACATTTACACTAATTTCATATAAAAATAAAAAATAGTCGGCAGATACGACTATTTGAAAAAAAGTGAATCAAGAAAAAAGGTCAAAGGATAATTAATAATTAAATCCAAATAGGACTTATTTGAAAAAAATGAAGATCTCTCTAATAAATAACATAGAAAAATAATAATTGTCACATTGATTGATGTACATCCAAATTGACCCATTCCTTAATCCCTTTTTTAGTAACCAAACATCCAAGCCAGCCCCATATGAAGTGGGCATCTTGTTATTTAAAAAAAAAAAAAAGAAATAACCCACAAGGAGTGTGCATTTTGTTTGAAAAGAAAATTGCAATTTCTACTTGGTCTTGTTGAAAAAAAAAATCACGAATTCTTCTTATTCATGACCCAAGCATATGAAGGCTGCATTCTATTTTGCAATGAAAATTGGTAAAATACAATCCTATTCCCCAGGCTAGAGGTCTTGGATTGTGGTGGAACTCGATTGACCTCCTATTTTACATGAGTTTTTTTATTGATCATCAGTAGGAAGTGATGGGGTAAAGGGCGTTTTGAGATTGCAAACGGGCAAACCCTATCTCCCTTTGCCTTGGATTAGACAAACACATATATATCTAATATATTATTATTATTTAATATATATTATTATAAGGCTTGGGACGTTATGATCAAAACAGTCCTGATCGGATCACGGGTCACCTAATTAGTTTTTTATAAAAATTTGCATAAAAGAGTCGGTTGGTGTAGTGGTGATGCTGTTGAAAGTGCCAATTAAAGGTTGTGGGTTTGAATTTTCTAAGACATCTTTTTTTAGGGCAAGGGGTAATAGACGGAGTTATACAGGTTAGGTTGAGCCTAACCTGACCTGACCCACATTTAATGCAAGTTATGTTGGATCAAAATTGGGCGTGGTTGCAATCTTGCAACCTGTTTTAAAAACTGGTCGGTCATAGGCCAGGGTACAGAATGTGGGCCCCACCTCTAACCCAACCCAAATTGGCCCGACCCCCCTATATTCATCAAAGGGATTGGGTTCATTTTAAAATTGGAGAAATTATGTGAATGTAGAAATTAACTACACTTGGTTTGAAAATGCAATTGTGATCCTTATATTTATTTCAAGCGCTAGTTATATATATTAAAGCAACATGTTTTTCATGGGGTCCACTGTCAAATGATAATTTTGATCAATTTCAATAGTGATTCGGTTCAAAAAGTTTGAACACAAACTCCATTTAAAATAATTATATATAAAATTCTAAATTAGTTATCATCTTTTGCGAAAACCCATATGCAAGTGCATATATAGATTTGACATCATATAAACACTTGATTTCTTCCTCTTCCTCTTCCTCTTCCTCGTCCTCCTTCTTAAGAGGATGTTAGCATCGTGGTCTGACATGTACAAAATACCTCATCTGTGTCTATCTCAATCACATTCTTGATCCTTGGAATAAGTTTAGAAAACTTAAAAAAAAATAAAAAAAAGATAACTACTGCCACAGACCACATCATCATCCAATATATATTGTAGGTGCAGAAAATAATGACCCACAATAAGAGGGAGCCTTATAGGACTTATCCGGGAAGATGATGGTGTCTGGAATGTCTGGATGCCGCCCGAAAGCCTGAAAGAGAGTAGCAAACGGTCAGAGGACCCTGGCCTGAGCGGCGCAAGGCTCTCCGATGCCAAAGTCAGTGTGGGAACTGGAACAATGGAAGGAGAGGGAGAAGAAAGACAGAGTAAGGGCTCTGTGAATAAGATTATGCGTACCTTGCATGGTGCATGGAGTTCTATTTATAGAGGTTTGGATCGTATCTTTCAGAAGATATCTTGGTGTGGGTCCCACGATTTGACTGGGAAGTCATGATCAGCCCACAAAGTAATAAATGCAGTCTAATCCGGCCCACTCAGCATTTAATGCTAGTCGGGTCAGCCCACATTGCATTAAATGCGTATCTTGTTGGGCCAGATTGTGTTGGGCGCCTTGGCGGTTGGAAGTACCAGCGGATCTGCCCTCGGGCCTTGCCCTGATGTGGCCTCAACCGCTGGATGTCGCCATGTCAGCGATCTGGTGAAGATAGTGGGCGGCTGGATGTCGTGTCTGTCCCACTAGCTCGTGACCTTATCCCTCCACGTGCCTGATGACGTGGGGAATGTGGGTCCTATCTCTCCACGTGCCTGATGACGTGGGAATGAGGGGCGCAAGTGAAGGTTCTTTCTTGCTTCGGCTACTGTCCTGGCTTCTTCAGCCGAGGTGGCTTTAGCCGAGGTAGGGTTCTCTGTGGAGATGGCATCCGGGGTGGCCCTGCGAGGTGGACTCTTTGCCGAGATGATACCCGAGGTGGTCCAGTTCGGCGCTTGTGGCCTGGAGATGCTTGATGTCGGCCAAGGCCTCTGCCCTGGTAGCCGGGATGAGATCGGTGCCACGTAGATGGCACGCGGATGGCACGTGAGAATGCTTAGCCTCATCTGATGGCTGTGATTAGCTTAATCCTATAGCTCTGGAAATCTCCCCACACAATTGCCCCCTAGCTTCTGAGCTCGCGTAGAACGTCAGTGCCGTGAGGTCGGGAGCTATGTGCCGGGTCTATCTGGAGGAGAAAGCCTCTTTCGGCCCTGACTCGCTGTCGCTTTGGATGTTCGAGGTAGTAAATGGCGTCCCCTATTCAATGCTGAAGACAGTTCGACGGCTCCACGCGTCATCTCCTGGCTGGCTGTCTGTCTCCTCGAGGTCGTACGCGCCGTCTCGTCAGGGGCGCAATCAATTTTTGAAATGATTCGCGCGAAATCCCAGGGGGCGCCCCTTGGCACGCCCGATCAGGGCTTCTGGAAAGGGGGCCTTTCTGCTATATATAGGGCAGTCGAGGTCTGCTTTACCCTTCGTTTGCGATTCTGAATCAGAGGCGAGCGTCAGAGGTGGGCGAGCTACTGTGAGGGAGCTTCATCTGAGTGGTGCGCTGCTGAAGTTGAGTCTCTTTGCTGCTCAGCATCTTTGTTCTGCTTCCGTAAGTTCCTTCTGCCTTGCCTCTTCTTCTGCGGGTTCCTCTGTTTTTAGATAGGGATAGGAATGGGGATTTATAGCCACTGGTTAGAGGGCGAGGCAGCGATCGAGGGTTTCAGGTTAGCCTTTAGGATCCCTGCTGATGTCCAAGTCAGGGGTGCTGAACCCCTTGGCTACAATCCTCGCGATTTTTCGGGAGGCTGGATGCCTTTTCCGCTGGTTGCTGTGATAGAAGGCGGGGTCCGATTCCCCCTTCACCCACTTCTCAGGAGGTGCCTTAGTCAGTGGCGTCTCTGCCCCTGTCAACTGCTGCCGAATGCCTTCAAGATCGTGATGGGCACGGTCAAGTTGAATGAGGTCCTGGGCACCGACTTCGGCGTCTTCGACCTTGAGGACGTCTATGACATATGTAGGTCCGGGGATTCTTATTATCTCCGGGCTAAGTCAGGCCGGGACGGCTTCGTCCGATACTTGGAGGATTCGAGCAAGTATGCTGGGGACGATCTTCTGTACGTCTCGGGAAACTGGGAGTTTGGGGAGGCGGACACCGATAGAGGCTACCAGGTTCCTCGCCACTTCGGTACCATTCCAAGTAAACACCCTTCGTTTCTTTTCTTTTTTTTTTTATAAGTTTCTTCCTTTTCTGCCATGCTAATGTTTCTGATTGTTGCAGCTTTGAAGGAGAGGAAGCGGGCTGCCAGATACATTTGGAAGAGGAACGAGGCCTGGCTCCGCCTGGTGAAGCGATACAGCGGTCACGACGGCAGGGCGGCCTGGTCGCTGCTAGGGTATCAGCCGAAGTACCGCGGGTATTTGAGGGCCACCGTAGAGCCGATACAAGGTGAAGGTGCCGGACTCGAGGTCGGTCAGGAGCAAGCCGGTCCGGAGGTCGCAGAGCCCTCGAGGGCGTCGTCTGACGTTAGGGCAACGTCTGGAACCCTAGCTTCCACATCGGGATCGAGACTCCCCCAGGTCTCAGGAAAGGAATCGAGTCGACCTGCCCGATCTCCCTCGCCAGGCTCTGAGATGAGGCACAACAGGCGTTTGTCCTTCGAGGACCTCGAGGCTCTGGCGCTTGGAGCGGAGGATGTCCGAGCCCCCCAGGAGCCGGTAAATTCTCCGAGGCATCCGTCTCCGAGGGCTCGGGTGGTTTCTCCTGCAGAGGTGGCGGAGGTTCCCGCGCCCCCTAGCTCTGTTGATCGAGAGGAATGCCTGCCCCCGGCTGAGGTTGAGCGGGAGGAAACTCGGCCGCTGAAGATGCCGAGGACAGACGCGGGCCCTAGCTCGGCTGCTGCCTCGTTGCCACAGGGGCCGCCGCTATGGGAGCCGAGCTTCATGCTTGGGCCGGGGAGGCCGATGACGGTGGAGGATTGGATTCTTCACAGGATCGATCTCCCGGTCCTTGAGGCCCTTGGGCGAGCCTGCGTCCTTCCCCGGGACATGGAGCGGCTGGACAAGTACAGCGATCAGAAGCTGATCCTGTCGATGTTGCAGTCCAACTTCGTGGTAAATCTTCATTTCCCTTCGTCAAACCAGCAGTTTAGCGTCTGATGCTCTTTGGATCTAACACGTACGTCTTCTTTCTTTGACAGGCGGCACAGAAGTCCATGGCCGTTGCTGATAGGATCCGCAGGTACAGCGCGGACGTTGCCGAGCTGTCCGTGGAGAAGAACGGCTTGCAGGAATCCCTGGACGCCGTTAGCCAGAAGTTAGCCAGGGTGGAAGAGGAGTACGCGGCGAAGCTCGAGCAGGTGAGGGAAGAAGCCGAGGCGGAGCGGACCAAGGTGGCCGAGCTCGAGGTCTCCATCTCGAAGATGGGAGATGATTACGCGGCCCTGCTTCAAGCCGAGTCCAAGAGGGCGGACGAGGCCGAGGCAAAGCTTGAATCCGAGTCCAAGAGGGCGGATGAAGCCGAGGCGAAGCTCGAATCCGAGTGCGATGCTGCATTCGAGGATGCCAAAGTGCAGGTCACCGCCCACTACAAGGAAAGGGTTCTTGTTGTGAGGGACAAGGCCTGGGCGAAAGGGTGGCTTGCCGGCCTGAAAGAGGTCGGGGTCTCGGAGGGCCACCCCTCCTTTCGGGAGCCTCCTCCGTACACGCTTCCGGTGCCGACCTCTGCCCGTCCATCCGGCGAAGCTTCTGACGCTGCAGCCCGTGCAACTGACCGGCCATGACCTCGGGACCTCGGGATATTTGCTTTCTATTCTGTATTTCTTGTAATGAAGTATTTCTATTCTGTATTTCTTGTAATGAAGTAGTTTGCAATGGATAAAAAGGAATTCTCTGATTACCCAAACTGTGTACAGTGCTTTTGAGTTCTTTTTCTCATTTCTTTGCACTGTTCCGGAACACTTTCTGTGCTGTCTGTGTTTTGAGTGCTGGCACCGACCTCGGTCGAAAGGCTGGCTTTGGCCGAGACGAGCTGCATCGTGCCGAAGTGGATCCATTCCGTTGGCCTTGGCTCGGCGAAAGTGAGTTCGGCAATGGCCTTCTGAGGGGTGTATGAACCCGGACTTTAGGAAACGGCTGAGTGTATGAACTCTAGACCATTCCCAAGGCGTAGAGCCTCGAGTGTGTCCAAGACACGGGGCTTTAGGAAAGGCTGAGTGTAGAAACTCTTCTATGCCGTTTCCAGGGCGTAGAGCCTTGAGAGTGTGTCCAAGACACGGGGCTTTAGGAAAGGCTGAGTTTAGGAGCTCCGGGCCGTTTCCAGGGCGTAGAGCCTTAAGAGTGTGTCCAAGACACGGGGCTTTAGGAAAGGCTGAGTTTAGGAGCTCCGGGCCGTTTCCAGGGCGTAGAGCCTTAAGAGTGTGTCCAAGACACGGGGCTTTAGGAAAGGCTGAGTGTAAGAACTCCAGGCCATTTCCAGGGCGTAGAGCCTTGATTGTGTCCAAGACACGGGGCTTTAGGAAAGGCTGAGTGTAAGAACTCCAGGCCATTTCCAGGGCGTAGAGCCTTGATTGTGTCCAAGACACGGGGCTTTAGGAAAGGCTGAGTGTAAGAACTCCAGGCCATTTCCAGGGCGTAGAGCCTATGCTGCCGGAGTTGACCAGAGAGAGGTGATAGATTGCCCTTGGCCGAAATGGCTGGCTTTGGCCGAGACGAGCTGCTTGTGCCGAAGTGGAGTCGTCATTACGGCTGTGGAAGCGTGAGCTTGGCAATGATCATTGAGGGGTGTAAAAACCCAGACTTTAGGAATCCGGCAGAGTGTCCGAACTCGAGGCCTTCTCCAGGGTCCAGGACCCGGAGCTTTAGGAAACGACCGAGTTTGGACTCGAGGCCTTTTCCAGGGCGGTAGACCCTTGTAGCCGAAGTCGATCAAAGAGATGACAGATTGATGACGGGGCGAAAGCTATTTCCATTGGTTCAGAGATTCATTACATCTTTTAGAAATTGAATTTCTTGGGATACAGATGGATACGGAGGACGCCAGATGGATCACGTAATGATCTTCTCCGAATCCTCACTGTCTGGAACCTGGGCTGCGCTCTGGTGAACTCGGCCCTCGCTGCCGCCAGCATCTCCTGCCTCAACGAACTCTGGAATGTGGCCCTCTTCGGCCAGCTTCTCCAGATACCACTGCAGAGAGTTGCAGTCTTCGGTCCTGTGCCCGTTGCCCCTATGGAAGGAGCAGTAGAGCTTGCTTCGAGGTGGGCTCATTCAGCATGGGCGGAGGGTACTTGAAGAACGGCTCGGACCTGATCTTGGTCAGGATGCGGTAGATCGGCTCCTTGAAGACGACGTTGACGCCCTGACTGGCGCTGGAGGGAGGTCTGGGCTTCCAGGTGCCCCCAGACCTGGACGACGAAGGCTTCGCCGAACTGGAGACCCAGGCCTGCTCGGGCTCCTGCTTCTGGGAGGGCCTCCCACCTCCCTGCCGAGGTTGGTCACTCTTTTGTTCGGGCTCCGGATGCCCGTCCTGATCCTTAGCTCGGATCTCGTCTTCCTCCCGGGCGATGAAGCGCTTCACCCGGGACATCAACTCTGACATGGACTCTGGGGTGTCCCCGGCCAAGTCCTTCCGCAAGTCGATGCCGGGGATCAGGGCATGCTGGAAGGCGTAGATGGCTATCGCCTCCCTTGCGCCCTCGATCTGGCTGTAGATCGCCCAGAATCGGTGGGTGAACTTGGCGAGGGTTTCGCCCTGCTTCATTCTCAGGGCGATGAGGTCCCCTTCCTTCTTGGGGACGACGGTGTAGGCCTGGAACTTCTTCAGGAAGGAGAGCTGGAGCTCCTTCCAACTGGAAACCGACTGCTCCGGGAGGGAGCAGAACCACTTCAGGGGGAGGTCACCCAAACTGGAGGAGAAGATCTTGCAGTTTAGGTGACCCTCGTTTCCCCAGATGGACATCTTCTGGGAGAAGTGTCGGAGGTGTGCAGATGGGTCGGACAATCCGTCATAGGGGACGAACCGCGGGACGGAGAACTTCTTGGGCAAGGGGGTGTGCTCGATCTCTTTTGTGAAGGGCGAGCCCCCGAGATCAGTGTGACCACAAAGCTGCTTCTGGTCCCGCATGTCCAAGTTGTGCTGGAGAGCCAACCTGACACGTTTGTCAAATCGTTCTTGCTCGTCGTCATTCTCTGGAGTCTGAGCTCTGGGCTTTCGCTTGTGATGGCTCGGGCTACGACGGCTATGAGTTCGGCCGTCGCGGCTGTGGTGACTTCGGCTGTTGCTCGAGCCTTCGTCACGGGTCTGGCTTCGTTTCTGGTCCAGATGATTTCTGAGTTCCTCGCGGGGAGGCTGGGCTGCCTTGATGGGAGCGCCCTTCTTTTTCCCTTGAGGCTCAGAGACCTCCCTCAAGGAGGCAGTTTGCACTGCCCTCAGCTGCTGCTGGAGCTCGCGAATCATCCGTTCTTGCTTCTGGAGTTGCTTCTGGAGGAGGGCAGCTTCGGGAACCTCTCCAGGGGGCTGAGCGTGGCGCGTTTCTCCTACGGCCACGGCTTTGTCCTTCCGGGGACGCTTATGCTGACGCTCATCGCGTCTGGGTGGCGGGACTTCGTCCGCTGAGAGCGAGGCCTCGACTCCCTCTTGGAAGGGGATCTCGACAAAGAGTTGGGAGCCCAGGCGGCCCTCGCCTGCGGATGTGCCTTGGACCGTACGGGAGCGTCCTTGAGGAGGGACGTCCGCTGGCGGTGGTGGCAGCTCGAGTGCTGCTCTCGACGATTCTACGCCCTTCTTAGCTTTCGGAGGCATGGCTTCTGAAAGGTTGAGGTGAAGAAGATTTGGAAGGTTGGGAAGGTTTTTTGAGAGGTTGGGATATTACCTTCCCACAGACGGCGCCAATTGTAGGTGCAGAAAATAATGACCCACAATAAGAGGGAGCCTTATAGGACTTATCCGGGAAGATGATGGTGTCTGGAATGTCTGGATGCCGCCCGAAAGCCTGAAAGAGAGTAGCAAACGGTAAGAGGACCCTGGCCTGAGCGGCGCAAGGCTCTCCGATGCCAAAGTCAGTGTGGGAACTGGAACAATGGAAGGAGAGGGAGAAGAAAGACAGAGTAAGGGCTCTGTGAATAAGATTATGCGTACCTTGCATGGTGCATGGAGTTCTATTTATAGAGGTTTGGATCGTATCTTTCAGAAGATATCTTGGTGTGGGTCCCACGATTTGACTGGGAAGTCATGATCAGCCCACAAAGTAATAAATGCAGTCTAATCCGGCCCACTCAGCATTTAATGCTAGTCGGGTCAGCCCACATTGCATTAAATGCGTGTCTTGTTGGGCCAGATTGTGTTGGGCGCCTTTGGCGGTTGGAGTACCAGCGGATCTGCCCTCGGGCCTTGCCCTGATGTGGCCTCAGCCGCTGGATGTCGCCATGTCAGCGATCTGGTGAAGATAGTGGGCGGCTGGATGTCGTGTCTGTCCCACTAGCTCGTGACCTTATCCCTCCACGTGCCTGATGACGTGGGGAATGTGGGCCCTATCTCTCCACGTGCCTGATGACGTGGGGAATGAGGGGCGCAAGTGAAGGTTCTTTCTTGCTTCGGCTACTGTCCTGGCTTCTTCAGCCGAGGTGGCTTTAGCCGAGGTAGGGTTCTCTGTGGAGATGGCATCCGGGGTGGCCCTGCCGAGGTGGACTCTTTGCCGAGATGATACCAGAGGTGGTCCAGTTCGGCGCTTGTGGCCTGGAGATGCTTGATGTCGGCCAAGGCCTCTGCCCTGGTAGCCGGGATGAGATCGGTGCCACGTAGATGGCACGCGGATGGCACGTGAGAATGCTTAGCCCCATCTGATGGCTGTGATTAGCTTAATCCTATAGCTCTGGAAATCTCCCCACACATATATCTAAAATGTAAATAATGTTAGATTCTGACACAGACATCATCCAATATATATATCTAAAATGTAAATAGTGTTAGATTCTGACACAAACATCCACCAACAATCTAATAATAGAGAATTGAGGGAGAGGAAATGCTGGATATGTATTCCTGACATTTAAATGAATTTATTATTTCATAACAGTGCAGCCCACTTAATGGTTTAATCACGAACTGTTAAATACATAGTAAATAAAATTTCAAATAATGAATAATTAAATAATTTCAAATAATCAAATGGTTAATGAATAATCCCAAATGAGTTTAAAGAAATTGTTATTAAAATACATACTATTACAATCTTATATTAAAAGTTTCAGACACAAGTACATTTCAAACGCTTGAATGGATCAAACTATTATAATGAAAATGATTAAAAGGTTAATCTGCATAATTCACACACATGTACACTGAGTAAGGGAACAACGAATCTAAATTGGAAAAAAAAAGTTACAAACTAATTCAAGGTTGATATAGTTGGATCGGATGGTCTTCTTCATGAAGGTGTCATTCAGAAAATTGCTTTACAGTTAAGGGCAATCCAGCATAAACTAACAAACGCCTGGAAATCCAATCATACAAACCGAACAAATCATGAATAGATACAAAGCTGATAAGTAATATTTCAGATTTTCTGTTAAAATAAATATGTAACTAAATAAATAAGAACACTGATAAATCTCGTCAACACGGCACATAATTTCGTATAGAAATCCTAGGCTAATACTTTAAGAACTTTTTTGTCTCAGTACCATATATCTTAGGGGTTGTTGAGTCTTTTTTATTGCCGAAGACTATGCTCTGATACTACTTTGTGACGCGCCGAAACCGCCTGGAGCTCTTCAAATTCTGAAACATTACTTTAAGTATTTCAAGATCACCACATAAATCAAATTTGTGCAGAGAATTGAGCAATACCTCTAATTTATTTAAAATGTCATTTAAAATAGATGATAAAAAGATAACACAGATGATAAAAAGATAACAAATCTAATAGCAAATAAATCCTGATCTTGTATTCTATAGTAGTCTTGAAAAGAAGCAAGATAATAAAGGTCAAAACTGAAGATTTTTTTAATATATATAAATTAAACGTAGATAGGACAATACATATATAAAATAATTATTTAAAATGTCATATAAATCTTTTACTTTTTTTTATAATTGTGAAACAAAATTTACGAAAAAGTAAAAAAGGACTACTACTGAATATCAAGAGAGAACCCACCATTAGCTAGGGGAGATGGCCCAATCTTTGAATGGCTGGAGATTTTCTTTCCCATCCACCACTCATCCCTCCACTTCTTTAAAAAACCATAAACTTCCCCAGTCCAAGAACCTACAAAACCGGCATAAGGAGAATGGAAACATGAGATAAAAAAAAAGAAAAAAAAAAACGTAAGTGCTCAAGAAGAGGAAGGATAAAAGAGAGGGTTTGTGTATTGAGATGACAGATTTTTTTAAGGAGGCCATTGCAAGAGAGTTACTGCACCCAGAGAAAAAATTAAAAAACAAAATCAAATCTAAAGTTGATGAACCAAACTGATATGCTCTGGCCACATTCACAATCTGATAAAAGCAAATGTGAAAACACTAATGACCAGAATAAATGGCAGAAAACATAATCAGAATTAAATTGTAGTCACTCACCGATATATATATTAAAATTAATCTAAATGTCCCTAATTACATGCCCAGGTTATTAACCAATTTACAACATAAAGAAGCTGAATCTAGGGTTCTTATAATCTCTAATGAATCCTAACTAAAAAAAAAAAATCGTTCATTCAAATCAACAACGAAAATATGCACTCATCAAGTCTAGAAAGAATCGAAAAAAAGACTTACAGAGTCCTTTGGGAATCCATTTCAATGATCTCGGAGCCTTTTTTGTCTACAGAAGACTGCAGAGATCACATGATGAGTATGCAATATATATTGAGATGGAGAGATCGACACACAAAGAGAGATGTAGAGACTTACATTTACCATCTTCGCATAATTATCGTATAATTAGTATTTTCGCAAGAGTGAAAGAGAAGAGGGAACGTAAAAACCTGCTGCTATACAATATATAACTAGCGCTTCGGGGCCCGCGCCCAACGCGGGCCTTTAATTCATGATGAGACAATCCAATTTAAGTCAAAAGTAGACACCCAGTAAACATACAAACTACATTTAATACATGGGTTGTGCAGAACAAAAAGGGATTAATATGTGATCGTTACAAATTTAAAATGGAAAAATAAAAGAAGATAGAAAAATTAGATTACAAAGTTTGATCTCATATAATATAAACCCGATTCAAAGTTTGACCATTTCATTGTTAGAGTTATAAGCTAGCAGACCAACCAATTTATTTTTTTCACTGGTAAAAAGCACGAAATGAAAATTTTAAAAATATACAATAAAAAAGATACAACAAAGGATATTAGAAAAGATTATTAAAAGCAATTCATGGCTGATTGTGGATGTTTATCATAGGACCCACCAAACGAATCAAGGGAAAAGTTATACTCACAGGAACATAGTATGTGGGTTTAGTTTTATCCTATTTTTTCAGAATGCTAGATATAAAAAGTCTTATGCATGGTCAATCTAACACAAATACTATTATTAAATGCAATTGATGCCTGATTATAGATGCTCTACCATAGGGCATATCTGGTACATACAAATTGTATTTACAATCAAGCATGAAATTCAGCTTGACTCATAGTAGAGCTCAATTAAATCTCTGCTCTGGTTCGCCTTCTTATGCTTGGTCTGGGGTGTGGGTGCGTGTGCATGAGGGTATGGGGATGTACAAGGGACCTAAACTCACCCAGCCACACAGTGTCCATCATTACACAGTATGGGTCTATATATTTTCCAAAAAAGTTCAATAGAAGTGAACTATTTTTATATAAATATAACCTAAATTTATCTTTTTCTTTAAAGTAAGTCAATGTGAAAAAAGGATCTCTCTGATAAAAGAAAATGTACCACATTCCTAACCACTTGACATGAGCTTTCTTTTGAAACCTAGATTGTCTCCTTATGACACATGACAGACCAATGATCCATGGGTCAACCAACGTTTGGGCCCAACCCATATTCAATTTTTATTTTGCCTTATTTAGACTTGTTTATTTTAGTGACTTATGTTTTAAGTATGGATGTTTTAATAAATAATATTAATAAAAAAGGAATGAATGCAAAAATTATACAGAAAAAATTTCATCAAATGATAATAATAAAACTAAAAGTACATGACAAAATAAATAATATTAATAAAAAATCAATGAATGTAAAAAATAAACTAAAAATTATAAAAATATAAATCTAAATAAACCGGCCTCTTCATCAAAATATAATAATAAAAATAAAACTATATGATAAAAATAAATAATACTAATAAAAAAGGAATGAATGAAAAAATAAACAGAAAAAATAAAGAAATAGAAATCTAAATAAACCATCCTCTTCATCAAAATATAATAATAAAAATAGAACTACATGATAAAAATAAATAATACTAATAAAGAAGGAATGAATGTAAAAAATAAACAGAAAAAATAAAAAAACATAAATCTAAATAAACCGGCATCTTCATCAAAATATAATAATTCCTAAGTTATTGAAAACTTTGACATGAGCTTCGGGGCCCGCGTTGGATTAAAGAGTTATTAAGATTTTAGATAGTATTATTCATTTCATTTAAATGAAATGTAAATGACTATTTAAAGCATATATCCATGCATCAATTATACTGTATCAATGAAAAGATAAACACACATTCAGTTCAATGTAAAAAAAATTGCAAATTACATTGTAAGTAGACACCTAGTAAACACACAAATTACATTTAATATAATTATATAGGAAATTTAAGATTTGTCACCATCGTTTTGAGAACCCCATTATACGTTTATGCCTTCCATGTCATGTGGCGTGGATATTTGATAGAGAGAGATTAGTTGAAAGTAAATTTAAATATAAATAGGAAGTAATTGTTGGTCAAATACATATTAGAATGGGAGGCATGATTTTTTTTATAAACGCAAATATTTTAAAAGAATCTTATATATAAATCTAAATCAATCGTCAAAAGAAAAGCATCGAATCATAATTTAAACCTTTCACCCTTAAAATTCTAATTTATCTTAATCCAACAACGATGATTTTTTAGGAAACCTCACAAAGTAAGCCTTTCTATCAATCTTCAATTTCTAGTGAGATCCCCACAAACAGGGCCATACCGGTCTATGGTTAGCAGGAGCTTGCAATGCTTAGCATGGTCTGCTACTCGAATTATGGGATCTCACAATTAAAACATTAAGCTGGTTATCATTCCGAAAAAATAAAAATAAAAAATTGGAAAAGTCCAGACAGATTGAGCACTCAGCTACAAGATGGGTTACAACTAAAGGCACGGGGAGAGAGAGAGAGAGAGAGAGAGAGAGAGAGAGAGAGAGAGAGAGAGAGAGAGAGAGAGAGAGAGAGAACTGTTGGAAGTTGCCAAAGTGAGGACTAAGATGCAGGTTGAACACATCCATACAAACAGACACCTCACAAAGTAAGCCTTTCTATCAATCTTCAATTTCTAGTGAGATCCCCACAAACAGGGCCATACCGGTCTATGGTTAGCAGGTGCTTGCAATGCTTAGCATGGTCTGCTACTCGAATTATGGGATCTCACAATTAAAACATTAAGCTGGTTATCATTCCGAAAAAATAAAAATAAAAATTTGGAAAAGTCCAGACAGATTGAGCACTCAGCTACAAGATGGGTTACAACTAAAGGCACGGAGAGAGAGAGAGAGAGAGAGAGAGAGAGAGAGAGAGAGAGAGAGAGAGAGAGAGAGAGAGAACTGTTGGAAGTTGCCAAAGTGAGGACTAAGATGCAGGTTAAACACATCCATACAAACAGACATGTGTGCATGTGCATTATAGACAGATATATAATCTACAATTAAAATAATGGCCTGAATCGTTGTAAAGCAAATATTTTAAAATTTTAAAATTATTTAAAGAGAATTGAAAATGGGGATTGACATCCATTTGGTGCATCTAAAAGTTGGGAGTGAAATCTTGTCATTCTTTATATTTTCGAAAGTTGATATTCACTTTTATGTGCATTTGTTTAATGACAAATTTCCATAGAACGACTTATAACAATTATCAATAAACTAAATATATTTAATATAAAATTAAAATAATATTAATTTAATATATTTTCACATGTAGATGTTATTATTTTTTTTCATTTTTGACGTAGTCTTTTCGTCCGTAAGAGTTGAGTTCAATGCTGCCTTGCAATCTTGGAAGGATTCATATATTTTTGATGTTCCATTCATAATTAAATATAAGATAGGAAGATATTTGTTTCTTAGTATCATATAATAAACACCTATAACTTGTCTATGGAAACAAAATTCATGCAAAACAAAAGGGATTAATATGTGATCGTTACAAATCTAAAATGGAAAGATAAAGAAATATAGAAAAAGAAAAATTACAAAGTTTGATCCCATTCAATATCATCCCGATTCCACTCCCTCTTCATAAATATCTAATCTCCTTCATGTTTAGTCGAGTCGTTTAAAAGTTCCAACTTTTAGAAGGAAAACATCCATGTATTTTCTTGAATTGAATTGACACAGTTGAAGAATATTTTCATGGTATAGGAGGGTTTTTAGGGGGAGAAAAGTGAGTCTCTCATTTGCATAGGTATTAATTTTGTGGCCTTTGATTTCAAATGTGGGGACCTTAATCTTGTGAACATGTAGATATATAATGGAGAGGAGAGAGAGTATAAAAAAAACGTGCAAATCTAATTAAAGTTGGAGGGAGGGATTTTAGGGATATTAATTAAGAGCTATATATCTGGAGAATATGGTGAAGATTCCCATTCAAACGTCCTTTAGTTTGAAATTTGAAAAGTTTCTTTTCATTGTTGTAAATGATGTTACAATTATGAGTAATGGTGGGCAAAGGGAGGGATTTTAGTTATATTAATTAAGAGCTATATCTGGAGAATATGGTGAAGATTCCCATTCAAAAGTCCTTGAGTTTGAAATTTGAAAAGTTTCTTTTTATTGTTGTAAATGATTTTACAATTATGAGTAATGGTGGGCAAAGGGAGGGATTTTAGGGATACTAATTAAGAGCTATTCAACTACCATATCTATGTTAAATGTGCATGTTAAATGGGTTCTGCGTGATGCAGTGTGTGCGGTGGTGATGCAGGTGGAAGTGCAGATTGGAGGAGATGGGTTCTGTGTGATGCATTTTGTGCGGTGGTGTGCAATGTGTGCGGTTGTGATGCAGGTGGAAGTGCTGGTGATGCAGTGTGTGCGGTGGTGTGCAATGTGTGCGGTTGTGATGCAGGTGGAAGTGCCGGTGATGCAGTGTGTGCGGTGGTGATACAGGTGGAAGTGCAGGGTGAGCGTGGGAGGAAGAAGAAACGGAGAAGAACAGAAGATGATGCAGGAGCAGTTTGTATGCGATGGGTGCGAGGGGAGGAGGAGGGCCTACCTGGTTCCGAAGTCTGAGGGTGAGAGGAAGTTGCAATCCACACGACGAAGATGGAGAGGCGGTTGGCGCTGCCTTGGAAGGAGATGGCCGAAGAGAGCGATCTTTGCAGGGGGCTGTGAGACGGAGATGATGAGAGGGAAATGGGGATGAGATCTGGACGGAGATGATGAGAGGGAGAGGGTGATGAGATCCGGAGAGAGAACCCCTGGAATATTGGAGGGGATGGGTTCTGCGCGTGTGATGGGATGATAGAAGGGGAGAGACGATGTTTAAGGGGGTTTGAGGGAGTCCAGACATCTGGGACTCCTCTCTCCCTTATCTAATTGATGGGCCATGCAACTGATATATATTTAATCCAATGAGGAAGAGGTTACCAGATGCTTATAACTCCTCTCTCCCTTATCCAATTGATGGGCCATGCAACTGATATATATTTAATCCAATGAGCCAGATCCTTATATAATTTAGGGAGGTTAGTGGGCCCTATAAATAGATACAATGAGAATCAATTAGACTAATCGATTGCATTAATTTAGGACTTCCCAATTCCATACCCTTCACTTTAGATGTGAGATGGGATTATTGCACTTGCTTGGGACATAGTGGTCCAATTGATGGGCCATGCAACTGATATATATTTAATCCAATGAGGAAGAGGTTACCAGATGCTTATAACTCCTCTCTCCCTTATCCAATTGATGGGCCATGCAACTGATATATATTTAATCCAATGAGCAAGAGGTTACCAGATCCTTATACAATTTAGGGAGCTAGGTTAGTGGGCCCTACAAATAGATACAATGAGAATCAATTAGACTGATCGATTGCAATAATTTAGGACTTCCCAATTCCATACCCTTCACTTTAGATGTGAGACGGGATTATTGCACTTGCTTGGGACATAGTGGGGTCCATTTTTTTGAACGGTTGTGATTGTATGTGCATGAGATAACAGTGTGTGCAGAGGGAGAGATGAAGAAACTTTAGATGGAGAAGGAGAGATTTTAGGGATTGTATAGGAATTTAAATTTAAAGGGAAATAAAAGGAGGGAAGGGCAATTCCGGAACTGGCATTGCAAAAAGCATTAGGATGCGCCACGTGTCCTCCTCCCAGGAAGCCTCCCCCGCCACGTGTCGCTCCCCCGCGAAAAAAACTGCGGTCTTTTATTATATAACTAGCGCTTAAGGGCCCGCGTCCAACGTGAGCATTTTATTTTTTTGTTTCTATCCGTTCTTATATTTTAGGAAAAGGGTGTTTTGAAGCGATTTTGGACCGTTCCTATTTATTGTTTTTGGTGTAGTGTGGATTTATCGTATATGCAACGGAGCTCTTTTACTACCAAATAAATAAGCGAGAAAAATATCATTTTCTTTTCATAACCATATAAAAAGAACTAAATGCACCATCATGAAATTTCAAATCATCAACTAAGGTGCATACATGTAGGGCTAAGATAAGGATTTTTTTCTATAAGAAACAAAGTCTTTTCCCAAATAAGAGGGTCGTTAACCATGTTCTTCCTCCTAAAAAATCTCTCTTTAAAGTGATACATGATTAATTAAAATCTCTCTTATTTTATTCCCTACTTAACTATTTAAATTCAAATTCAGATTCACAAAAGTGATAAGCCTCGACCCAATGCCATTAACCTAAAAGGAGAGAGTTTATTCCCTTAAATATCTCTTAAATTTTTCAATATTTCTCTCCCTTCCAAATCAATTATTAGAAGAACTGGTGGTCATAAAATCTTAGTATTCCTCATATTTCAGCCTACCCATAAACAATGGCCCTACATCATCATGAGGGCCCTAATGCATTAATTAAAATCTTAAAAATACACGGTCTACCTGACGGGTTGCATGTACCATTAGGTTTTGAAGAGATTGTTTTTAAGAAAGAGAGAGGGATTTTAGCTAGGGAACTTCCCAAATATATATACTTAACTTTAGTTAGTTTTGGAAGCCACACATTCACACAAGGAAAGGTGTTCATTTCTCATAATATTTGTTTTTCCTATCCATAAGCTCTCAAAGCTTTATCTGCTGTCTATATGTTTTTACGGCCTTTTCTTGATTGCAAGTCTTTCCAACTCGCTATGTGATGACTCGGCTTATTTACTAAAATTTGGAATGAGATGTTAAAGAAAATTGCATTCTCAGATTTGCCTAAATAACCTAATAAGAATCCAACACGTTGGCTGACACCCAACATACAAACTACATTTAATAGAATTATATACAAAATTCAAGATTGGTCACCATGTTTTGGAGAACCCCATATACGTTTATGCTTTCCAATTATCATGTGGCGTCGATATTTGTAAGAGAAAGGCAAATATTTTAAAAGAATCTTATATATAAATCTAAATCAATTGTGAAAAGGAAAACATCGAATAATGTTTGAGTCGAACATACCGTTTATTTTATGGTTTGAGTGGCGACGATGGTAGAGATGTCTATTCTATGTAACATATCATAGGATGGAGTCGAAGAGGAGGCTGATCGAAGAGGAGGTTGATGTTGACGCTCGAATCTGCAATTGAATAACTAAAATTTCTATTTCCATAAACCATGCATGAATGTTATATGAACCTTATAAGAATGAAAAAGAGAAAGCAAAATGGTGAGCAGAAATAAGAAATAAAATTATTTAAATGCAAATAGTTGAAAGATTTAGTAAATGGAATAAGTATATAAGAAAGCATATAAATGAACTATGATATGAAGGGCCAATGTATTAAAATAAAATATGAATAATGTTTATAAGTCTTCATCAATCAATTCATGATATTTCTTTTGTCGATCAACTCCTTCGATTCATGCAGTTGTTTCACCCTATCCACTTGCTCCATTTATTTTAGTTGTCTCATCTCTTGAACTTGTTTTAGCACATTGACTTGTCCTGGAACCTAATATTTTGTCAGCAACTGCACTTGTCTCAGCATCCGCGCTTGTCTCAGCACATTGACTTATCCCAGCATCTAATATTTTGTCAGCAACTGCACTTGTCTCAGCACCTGCGCTTGTCTCAGCAATATTATTTCTATTTTTTATTGCTTCCAAATTATTTGCTCCAACATCTTCACTTGTCCTAATTTCTTGCTTGTTTGATACTGCATGTTCAATTTTCGCATGAATTAGGAATTGTTAATGGTATTTCATAGAATAGTGTTGAAGATGTTTTAATAAGACTTACATTTTTCAATTTCTTCCAACAAAAATTCAGATTCTTTTTTGTAATGTATTTCTTCTATTTTCTTGACCGTGATTCCACTTTCAAATGTCAGTCTGTTCATACTTGAGTCTATTTTTATATGAAATAAATATTGTTTCCACAATGCCTTTTTTATTTTAGTTGCTAATAGATCATACCAATTAATCTACAAAATAGTTTAAAAGTTAATATATACATATACATACATAATGTTTATATATAGAAACATTTAAAGTAAATAACATAATTTATTTATATGCAGATAAATTTAAAAATACCTTATCCGCATAGTCTTTATATGCTTCTTCAGTTGCATTTATGAAATCCTTTAGTATTTCATCATGCATAAATAATGGTACTTGCTTGGTGTGATCCTCGACTGTTATAGTTGCAATGTATCTGAGAATATAAAAAGGAACATTAAAATTAATTGTGCCATAATATTTGCAGGATGTAGATATGTTATTATTTTAATGTATTATCTATGTACTTCATCTTTGTTGGTATCGTTGAATCATTACAACGAACACATTTACCATTGTTGACACTTTCATAAATTTCCTTATCACATTTACTGTAGGAAAGTTGTGCCAAAGGGGTTTCCATATGTAACATTACAACTGTGGCCTTTATTGCAACATATTTTACCTATTTTTTTATAAAAGAAAAATAAAAGTTACTATGCACTTCATACTATTCAAAATTATTTTTATCAATTAAGTGAAGATGTAGTCGAGTTTAACTTTACCTCATTGACACCATTTTTCAATAATAAAAATAACTTTTGTAATGACAATCTGATAGAGCTTGAGTCATTTAACAATGAAAGCTCATTACTGTAATTCAACGTTTCACAATGATGTTAGTATTAACAAATAGAGATTAAAAGTTAGTAACGAATAAGTTAATCGCTTACCATAAAAGCAAACGTCACGCCAATGGAATATTAGGGTTGATTTGTAACTTTGTTGCAATTGATGGACCGAGATAAATGTTTCCTGCACAGAACTCAAGAAGTTTGTATCAGTTGCATATAAAATTAATAAAAATCATTAGTGATAAAAGAAGCTATTTTTACCATTGTATTGCTTAACCATTATAGACGTTGCTATAATAACTCGGCCTATACTTGAATTTAAGGACTAAAAATTGTCTAAAGCAAAGTTTCCCCATAGAGTAAGATTCATCCTCTTGCGACTACAAAAGCAAAATATATGAGATTAATAATGAATCTATTTGATCTTAAAAATATAAATAATTTAGTACAATTGAATTTAAAATACCTTTCATCACATAGTGTGATATCTAACTTCGCAAGCTCCGTTTGATCTTGTTTTCTAATGTATGATATGTCACTTATATCTTCAATAACTCCAATGACGTCTGTATAATGCAAGTGAATAAAGTTTTAAAGAGATTTGTAACTTTAAGAATATAAATGGTTATGAGAGTTGTAATACCTTGCAGATACTTAAATCTGTTGAGAAATAAAGGCATTTTATCTAGTGAAGTGAAGCAATACACGTAGTGAGGAATATCACATGTCTCTGTTATTTGTGAAATAACTGCATCTCTTGCTAATGATAGCTGATATTGATGAGGGGCAACATTATATGTATCTGGTGCTTCTTTGACTCTCACATTTCTAATCATATAACAATTTCCTTCCATTATCTCATCGCCAAATTTTGGAATCTCATCATTAAATAGTGTGAGAAGTATTTGATCTCCCTGAAAGTTAAAAAATGAAGAAAATAAATATAACCGCCATGTATTCAAAAATCATTTTTAAATAGAATTGTATTTAAATTTAAAAGGTCACCTTTATATCAATAAGTATTAATTTATTGATTCGCCCTGAACCTTTAGCATTATTGTACTGTCTATCTTCAATTATTCTGCTTACTCAATCTTTAATGCACCATCTGTCATTATAAGGATGCAGTTCCTCGAGACGATGAAATCTGGTGGACGTCATTGATGATTCCTTGATAATCTAAAGATGAAAATTTCAAATTATTGTTAGTCTAATATTTATTTCAATTCTGATAGTGATTATTTTTTAATAACATTGATAGATGTTTGAGCATATGAGATTGTTACATAAAAACTATTTATAGTAAAATACAATGATAAATTTGTACCACAACTCATCCATATTACATCAGATTTAATGAGAAGAGAAGGAATTGCTTATACCTCTAAGAGTAATTTGTGCAATGGCTCTTCACTTCATTCAAGACTTCTTTGTATACAACATTTTTAGTATATCCAATTGGAATGGTAGCATTCCTCTTCAGTAAGATATTTAGCCTGATTTATCCGTCACTCTAGATAGAGCAACGTAAAGCTGTCCATGCGAGAAAACTTGCTTTGGGAGACAAAGGCCTATTTTTTGCAGGGTTTGCCCTCGACTTTTGTTTATTGTCATTGCAAACGTCAATTTAATTGGAAACTATCTTCTTTTAAGTATGAATGACAAATCTGTTTCAGCAGTTGACATCACTATCCGTGGAATGAATACACGTTCGCCTGCATTTATCCTCGTGACCACCTCTGCTTCTATTGTTCATTGTCCCAATCTACTGATAATTAATCTCGTTCCATTGCATAATCAATACATTGGTCCAAATTACGTAAAAGCATAATTGGGGCACCCACTCTTAGTTCTAATGAATGATTCGGCAATCCGGCAACCTTAAGAGTGTTTAAGTACTCTGTGGTGTATAACATATCCTGACTGGTTTCAGTGCCCTCAACCTCAACCATTGTATCTGCACTTAGATATGTCTTCTTATCAAGATCATCAGAAAGCATATTAAGAATTTCATCATTAATCTTGTCAACATAGTCATTCAATGGAGTCAATATTGCTCTGTTTCTAAAATATGAATGATTCTTGATATTGACATTTAAGTTATCATAGACAAAGTTGATTAAGGGAGAAATGGCATCATCATCAGCATCTATTCGCAATTCACTTGGAATCTGAATCCAATCATCATCTGAATCCATGTTGGTACACAGAGTATTGCAATCTCCATCTCCTATTTTCAATACCCAACTCGCAAAGTTTACATTGTCATTATTATTAGATAAATTCTGTAGACGCATATTCTCCGTAAGGTTTAAGACTTCACAATATTTTCAAATTTCAGATCTTGTCAATGAAGCAGCCACTATATCTTCTCTTTTCCCCCTTTTAACAACAGGCAAAATCTGTCTAAAATCACCTCCCAATGCAACAGTTAGCCCACCAAATATTTTACTTTTGCGAGTATTATCATCAGCACTCACTATGTCGCGTAGAATTCTGTCGACTGCATCAAATGCATTCTTATGCATCATAGGTGCTTCATCCCATATGATCAAAGATGTTTTTTGAATCACTTTAGCCAAATTTGATTTTTTGCCAATAGCACAGCATGATGCTTCATGAGTCTGTAATGGTATCTTAAAGCGCGAATGTGCTGTCCGGCCACCTGGTAACAACAAAGATGCGATTCCCGATGATGCCACTGCCAAAACAATTTTTCTTTCACTTCGGAGCTTTGTAATTATTGTTTTCCATAAGAATGTTTTTCCCGTTCCACCACTGCCATTGACAAAGAAAACTCCGCCTTTGCCATTTAGACATGAATCAATGATTTTGTCGAACACCATGTTTTGTTGCAGGTTTAGTCTCGAATGTAAGACATTAAATTCAGATGCAAGATCATCGATATTGTATGACATCTCTTCGTGTAGCAGATTGTTTGATATAAAATCATCATGTTCATATTGTGGAAATGGCATATCCTGAAAATCTTTTAACGATCTACCATTTTTATTTAGGATTGACTCAATCTTTATAAGTGCTTGATTTTGTATCTCATGTTCTGATAAATTGAGACTCATTGATCTTTCATGCCTACGTAGCCTCATCTCTATATCATCAGAAAGTGAATTCCAATGTTTGTTCCATATATGCAATGGATTTGATACTTCATAGAACATAAGCATCTCTGAAAACATGTTTCTTAATTGATATGCTGTCGCCCACTGTGATGTTTCTGTTAATGCAATGTCCCATTCGTTGTCATCATCTAATAAGCCAAGTGCCATGCATGCTGATTTAAATGATGTGCGTGTCTCTCCATCCACAGTTCTTAAATCTCCATAGGATGTGGCACCTCTTATTATATGAAGCAACATTCTTAAATAATATCTCTCACTTGGCGTCGGATGTGCATAATATAGTCTTCCAATGCATCTTCCATGTTTCCTTCTGCTCCACACCTTTTGAGTGCTTTTCCAAGTCCATTTTGTTGGAAAGTCAACATATCTTAAATCTCTTGCATCAGGATACTAACGATTTGTTTCAAACCACTGAGTGAACATAGTAACCTCTATTCCAGGTCTATTTAACACAGATTCTAAAATGTCATAATCATTGAAAACAACGATTTGTTGATTTTCAAGATGATATTGTAAACGCTCAACCGATGGATTTCTACTATGAAGGTTGAATTCAAATATTCTCCAGCATGCTTCTGGCGCCGAAACATAACGACAATCAGAGTACTGCTTGATTTCATCAACCTGTCGATATCTCATTTGGCCTGTTGCATCAGGTGACTGTGTGCTTTCCTCAATAACGATAGTTGCTCTATCTGGGCCTTTGTGAATATATTTGTACAAATACTTAATGACTCGTGTTTGGTTACAAATCTCAATGTTTAGATGTGCATTGTATTTTCTTGACAAAAAAGGATTGTAAGGAACTACCCATCTATTATCTAGTTCAACATATCCCATTTTAATAGTCCTTCCATCATTTCTCCGCCTGTATGTCAGATAACCATTACTGTCAAGTGAGGTTTGTTGGTTGAAATATTTTGGATATTTTTTGCTGCATTTATCGTCAACCATACATGGAGAATTTGGCTTTAGTGGACCACGTGGACCATGCATCATACATCGCTTGATTGTTTCATACAACTCTGGATCGGTGTCAAGATCGGGAATTTCGGCCGAGACAATATCATCTATTTCTTCAGTCGTAGATAGCTTATGACATTTATCTAGTGTTATTAATATATGTGCATGCGGAAGGGCCCTCTTTTGAAACTCAATTGCGTATATATATATATATATATTTGTGAATGAAATAGTGAGAAACTTTAGTAATAAAAATTGATAATTAAGGAAATGAGTTATTTTGCATATGAAAATCTAATTACCTGCAATAACTCTACCGAAAAGTTTTTTACCCTTTATCTCGTCCATTAATTCTTTCAATCTTATATGAAATACCCTATCAACAATGTCAGGACGATCTTCTGCTTTTTGACCCGGAAATAAGTCTAAAAAGTATTGGATTTCCTTCCATCTCGGATTGCACGTAAATGTTAAAAAAATGTCTGGGCATCCAGCCCATCGGCATATTGCCATTGCATCTTGATACTGTTGAATCATGTAACGCGGGATTCCTGTAAATGAAGAAGGTAATATGTAGTGTTGACCAATTGCTGATGCTCTTGTGTCTCCTTGAACTACTGCATCTGAAACACCTTGGAAAAAATCATATCTAAATGTACTCTAGTTATTTCTGACGTACTTTGCTCTATGTTGCTTAATACATGCAAATGCGTCCACGATGATCTGGTGCAAGAGTCTACCAGATAATAAAATCATCTTTCCTTCATCATTCCTTTGCTGTAACCTGTAACAATAGTACTCTCTCATTGACACATTAGATTTTGATAATCGCAAAGGCTGATTATATAATATGTTGGCATGCCATCCATCTTCTCCATATGGAAATAGCAATGGGTATTGCAATGCCATATAACTTGGATGTAGTTCACTTATTCTCTGTAAAGATCCCGAGACAGTTTCTAAGATGATATCTCGGCTATCATTTTTTGAAGATCCTTCACCAATTAATAATGCAGCTACCTCATTTGTTGTTGGATGATTATATTGCCTTGGATCTTTATATCTATCGTACAGTATTCTCATCTTTAGATCTCGTGGATATTCACGTCCAAATCTATCCCTTAGTGATCGGAAGCAGCCTACATATGGATTGATTCCATCTAGTTCATTTTTCAATCCTTCTATGATTGAAGCATCCAAGCATCCTATTCTGTATGTCGTGTAAATGCAAGATTTCTATTTTGAACCTCATGTTCGGTGTCATATATATAAAGCTGGGCAAATTTTGGAGCTTCCCTTGGCATTGGTAACAACAATCCAATTCTGTTGTGAGCTTGACCATGAATTCTGAATATAAACAGACCCACTCCACTTGCTACATTGTAGTCAATATTTGCTCCAAATGAAGTAAATGAAAATGCATTGTTGTATGCTCGGATGGATTTCTTGAATTTCGATGATTGTTGGAGGTTGGATTTTTCCATTAGTGATCTCAAATATGTAGGAGGATGTTCTAAGAGTGGTAACAGTATCTTCCCGTCTCTACAACACCTAATGAAAATATATCTTCGATCATTAGCTCCTCCCTTAGTTCCTTCTTGTTTCCACATCAAAACACCTCATTTGATACATGTCTCACTTGGAGGGCCAAAGTCTCTCCTCTCCTTGCAACAGTTTTTCCTACATAATATTAGGTTAGCAACATTAAATTGACAAACTTGATTGAAGAATAGGAAAACTTATAACATCCACATACTTGTTGGAGATGAACATCTCGAGCTCATTGATGAATCACGTGGTTCTTTGTCATTTACTCTATTTTGTACTGCTGAACCCTCCTCATTTCCTATATGACAATTTATTGCACTTGACACAGTTGATAAATCTCGGCGATTTAATGCGCGATGATGTCGTAGCTTCATAATTCTTTGTCTTCGAGCATATTTATAGACATAATGCTAATTTTGGGACGACAAACATTTTTGATTGATAACAATTGGAGTACGTACATCTCGTTGCTGTGTCGAGACTTGATGACTACGTTCATAGACTAACGATAATAATAAACAATATATTAATGATTATTTTTAAATAAAATATAATTCTCTAATTACATTATTATAAGGAAATAATTAATAATATACCTATCGAGCTCATTGATGAATCTTGTGGTTCTTTGTCATTGAATCAATCTTGTAATGATGAACTCTCCTCATTTCCTATATGACAATTTATGGCACTTGACACAGTTGATAAATCTGGTCGATTTGTTGCACGACGATGTCGTAGCTTCATAATTATTTGTCTTCGAGCATGTTTATAGACATAATGCTGATTTTGGGATGACAAACATTGTTGATTGATAACAATTGGAGTACGTACATCACGTTGCCTTGTCGAGACTTGATGATTACGTTCATAGACTGACGATAATAGTAAACAATATATTAATGATTATTTTTAAATAAAATATAATTCTCTAATTAGATTCTATTATAAGGAAATAATTAATAATATACCTCTGGAAACTTCTACGTGGCTGTTTAGATCATTTTGGAGCATCTGAATGCGGTCATTTGGAATTGGGGATTGAAATCCATTTGGTGCATCTAAACGTTGGGAGCGAAATCTTGTCATTCTTCTCATTTTCGAAAGTTGATATTCACTTTTATGTGCATCTGTTTAATGACAAATTTTCATAGAACGACTTAAAACAATTATCAATAAACTAATTTTATTTATTATAAAATTAAAATAATATTTATTGAATAGGTTTTCACCTATAGATGTTATTGTTTTTTCATTTTGACATAGTCTTTTCATCCATAATAGTTGAGTTCGGCGTTGCCTTGCAATCTTGGAAGGATTCATATCCTCTTGATGTTCCATTCTTAATTAAAGATAAGAGAGGAAGATATTTGTTTCTTAGTATCATATAATAAACACCTATACCTTGTATATGGAAACAAAACTCATGCAAAACAAAATGGATTAATATGTGATCGTTACAAATTTATAATGGGAAGATAAAGGAAGATAGAAAAATAAAAACTACATTAATATTTAAATATTAACGATGTAAATAAAGTGTAAAATGTCAAAATAATAACTAATGGATCTTACTCTCCTCCCGGTAGAAAGGAAACCCTCTATTGAATAATTATTAAATGGGCATTTTTTTTACTCCATCTCTCTCAAATGAAAAACAATAATAAAAGAAAATTGAGAATGGATTGAAAAGTGAAAAGAATTAACATCTAATATTATAAAAAATTATAATATATTACCTTATTATGTGAAGATTAAAATAATTTGATGAGCTTCTCCAAACGCCTCAAGTAGAAATCCAGCAACGTCTGTCATTATTAATCATAAATCATAAGTCATAAATATCCGGCAAAGTTTTGATCATGTGTTAAAACCCATTCAAAACCATAAATTATAGCACAAGAAAATACTGCATGGTTAAATGTAATATACCATAAAACTATGAATAGTAATAGAATGGGAGCAAGCATTGTTATTGACGTTACTCAGATATGTACAGATCTACATTAGTGAAAGTAAATTACGAATGTAATCTTTTTAAGATTTTTTCAATTTGATTGTAAAATGAGTACTGTCATCAATTTTGCAACCAATTATAATTTTCACCAAAGTCCTGCTTCAACATCAGTTGGGCCTAGCTTCACATGAATCTAAATTCAAATAATAGTTGTGAGGAGCAACTCGGTAATGATCACATACATTTCACCAAATTAATCAAAATGTGGGACACATCAATCATGCATGCTTTCAAAACCATCATCTTTATATATTATAACACCATCATCTTTTTTGAATGTGGAAGTGCAGGGAAGGAGGAAACAGAAGAAGAAGGAGAAAGAGAGGGGAGGTGATGCATATGGGTGCATGGATGGTGGGTCCCAATGGGCACCACCCACAGATTAAACACATATACATTGGGTCCCATAATGGCCAGACACCCAGGTGTAGTGGGTGCAGGTGGAAGTGCAGGGAAGAAGTGAAAGAAGAAGAAGGAGAAAGAGAGGGGACGTGATGCAGTGCAGGGTGAGCGTGGGAGGAATAAGAAGATGGGGAATAAGAGAAGAAGAAGATGGAGAAGAAGAGAAGATGATGCAGGTGCAGGTGCGGTGCGTGCGGAAAAAGAAGAAGAAGGAGAAAGAGAGGGGAGGGGCGGTGGTGATGCAGGTGGAAGTGTAGGGTGAGCGTGGGAGGAAGAAGAAGATGGGGAATAAGAGAAGAAGAAGATGGAGGAGAAGAGAAGATGGTGCAGGTGCAGTGCGTGCAGAAAAAGAAGAAGAATGAGAAAGAGAGGGGAGGCGATGGAGATGTCTGCATGCAGGGTGAGCCTGGGAGGAAGAAGAAGATGGAGAAAAATAGAAGATGATGTAACGGCAGGCGCAGGGTGAGCATGGGAGGAAGAAGATGATGAAGGCGAAGGTGCTGTGTGTCCGTTACTGGGTGCAGGTGGAAGTGCAGGGAAGGAGGAAAAGGAAGAAGAAGGAGAAAGAGAGGGGAGGTGATGCAGTGTGTGTGGTGGTGATACAAGTGGAAATGCAGGGTGAGCGTGGGAGGAAGAAGAAGAAGATGGGGAAGAAGAGAAGAAGAAGGTGGAGAAGATGATGCAGGTGCGGTGCATGCGGAAAAAGAAGAAGAAGGAGATAGAGAGGGGAGGCGATGGAGATGTCTGCATGCAGGGTGAGCGTGGGGGGAAGAAGAAGATGGAGAAGAAGAGAAGATGATGCAACGGCAGGCGCAGGGTGCATGTGCAGGTGTGATGCGTTCGGAAAAAGAAAAAGAAGGAGATAGAGAGGGGAGGCGATGGAGATGTCTGCATGCAGGGTGAGCGTGGGGGGGAAGAAGAAGATGGAGAAGAAGAGAAGATGATGCAACGGCAGGCGCAGAGTGAACATGGGAGGAAGAAGATGATAAAGGCGCAGATGCTGTGTGTCCGTTACTGGGTGCATGTGGAAGTGTAGGGAAGGAGGAAAAGGAAGAAGAAGGAGAAAGAGAGGGGAGGTGATGCAGTGTGTGCGGTGGTGATGAGGGTGGAAGTGCAGATTGGAGGAGATGGGTTCTGCGTGATGCAGTGTGTGCGGTGGTGTGCAGTGTGTGCGGTGGTGATGCAGGTGGAAGTGCAGATTGGAGGAGATGGGTTCTGCGTGATGCAGTGTGTGCGGTGGTGATGCATGTGGAAGTGCAGGGTGAGCGTGGGAGGAAGAAGAAGATGAAGAAGAAGAGAAGATGATGCAGGTGCAGTTTGTATGCAATGGGTGCGAGGGGAGGAGGAGGGCCTCCCTGGTTCTGGAGTCCGAGGGTGAGAGGAAGTTGCAATCCACGCGAGGAAGATGGAGAGGCGGTTGGCGCTGCCTTGGAAGGAGATGGCCGAAGAGAGGGATCTTTGCAGGGGGCTGTGAGATGGAGATGATGAGAGGTAGAGGTGGATGAGATCTGGACGTAGGAGAAGGGGATGAGATCTGGACGGAGATGATGAGAGGGAGAGGGTGATGAGATCCGGAGAGAGAACGCCTGGAATATTGGAGGAGATGGGTTCTGCGCGTGTGATGGGATGATAGAAGGGGAGAGACGGTGCTTAATGGGGTTTGAGGGAGTCCAGAGATCTGGGACTCCTCCCTCCCTTATCCAGGTGATGGGCCATGCACTCTGGGCCAGACCGCGGGTTAGTATGGGTTGGGTTCAGGTTTGATGGATTTGGTCTTGGATTTGGTTCAGTTTTGAGGGGTTTGGCTCAATTATGAGGACGGATTTGGTGGGTCGAAGTCCGGGCATGATTTGATAGATTGGATTGAGTCTGGACTCAGGAAGGTTGATTCGGACCCAGAAGGTGGGCTGCAGTGGGGTTTGGTTAATTGCATTGCATAGGGATGGGGATTTAAAGGGAAATTTTGCAAAGCATGAGGGTGCGCCACGTGTCCTCCTCCCAGGAAGCCTCCCCCGCCACGTGTCGCTCCCCCGCGAAAAAAACTGCGGTCTTTTATTATATAACTAGCGCTTCGGGGCCCACGCCCAACGCGGGCCTTTATTTTTTGTTTCTATTCGTTCTTATATTTTAGGGAAAGGGTGTTTTGAAGCGATTTTGGACCGTTTATATTTGTTATTTTTGGTGTAGTGTGGATTTATCTTATATGCAAGGGAGATTTTTTACTACAAAATTAGTTAGGCTTTAATAAACTTTCCACGCCCAACGTGGGCCTTGTTTAAAGAGTTATTAAGATTTTAGATAGTATTATTCATTTCATGAGAGGAAATTTGGAAAAAAAATTGGTTTTATTTGAAACTTAGAATTAGGTGAAAACTTTTAGATTTTATGGCTATGATTGGGTATCCTTATAATAAATTGATAATCCGAGCAAGGATTGAAGCATCCCATTGCACAGGCAGCGTCAAACGGGAAAAGACCATAAAAAAATTAAAATTAATTAAAAAAAGAATAACAATCCCAGGAAATGGGGGATAAGTATATTAAAAAAAGAAACGGGCAATTTCTACATGGTCTCAATGAAAACTAAAAATAAAAACATGAATGGTCCCAAAAGATGTACAGCCACCTTTTTTTGGGGATGAACGGTCGAGATCCCCATCCAATGGGCCCCACTTGTTTAGGTTCCAAAGGAAATGGCTGTACATTTATTGGGACCGGTAATGAAAGAAGGAGCTTTTAGGGCCCACCCTCTTTTTTTTTTTTGGCTGTACCCAACTCGCCTGGTCCCGCCCAGTCGATGCAATTGCAAACCCTTAGCAAGGAAATTTAAAAGGGTGTGGATGGGACCCTTTTAATTTTAGAAGTGGGTATGGTTTACATTTTATTTATAATCATCTGGCCTGGATTTTTTTAAGGTAGTTTTTACCATCAAAGTGGGATCATTTGAAATTTCATCCATTATTCAATCTTATCCACAGGATGAATATATGCCACAATTAGAAACATGGTGTGTATGATCGAATTCTGCCACAATAATACCTGGCTGGTTTAATTTCAGAATAAAAAAGTCCCAAATAGGCATATCTGTTTAATTTTACATGGAGAATAAGACAGTTCCTACTTTGACAAGAAGTAAGAGAAATAAACTAAGAAATTGACTAAACTCCAGAGCTTTATAATTAAAAACCAAGAGAGGAAGAAGAAAAGAAGCAGATAGGGAGAGGGAGAGTACTTCTTCCCCAAGAACTGGCCAATTCTAGCCTCCCATTTGCACAAAGTAACCCCTCGGCTTATTGTTTTGCACAAACAACTGTATCATACACAAACATAAATTTCTAATATGGCTAACGTCTCTCTATCACACACACACACCTGTTTAAGATCTTCCTCATAAGCATCAAGACTAAAATTGATGTCTGCATCCACTCCATGGAACTTGATGGCTACTCTGTCTGGAAAATTAAAAATCAAAATGCGCCCATTTAGATCACATGATTTCGAAATGGTGTGCTGCAAAAACATGCTATTATATGGAAATCATAAGGATCACATGATTTTAACTCTAGTCAGTGAGCTTGAAATAGAATAGAAAATCAAAATTACAATAGGCACTTACAGATCAATAGGTTTTTTGGACTGTGTCGTTCCCTTCATAATTGCACAAAGCAGATGAAATGGCTTAGATTGCCAGAACAATGCAACACATGTCCAATTCTTTTCTAGAAGCAGACAGGGTATCAACCAAAGCACTCCATCAGATTACAAAACCCCACAAAAGAAATTGCCTTGTCCTTTTACGCTCGGCAAAGAAAACAAAAAACATTCTAAAGAAAACTGACAGAGGAGAAGAACCCAAGTGTATGCATTTAACAGACAATATCTAAGCCAATGTTTTAAAGAAAAGACCAAACCTACAGACTTCAAATTCAAGAAAAATAAATTGATCAGTTATTGTTGAATAAAATATTCCAAATGCAAAAGACAACTAACTTAAAAATGACAAAGAAGAGTATTTTGGGTTGTTTTTTAAAAAATATGATTATGCACAGATAATTAGAAAGTCTATTATAGGATATTGATCTAAATTATCAACAGAAATTCCCAGAAAGAAATCTCAATTTCTTTTATGAGATGAGAAAAAAAAAAAAAAAACCAACTCTCCCCTGAAGAATAATAAAATTATTATGGAGAACATCTTATAGGGCAATTCCAAACAAAAGTAAACACTGTGTCCTTGATCCACAAAGTTATATGAGGACTATGATATGAGCTGATTTGATGATATTTTGATGGGCCACACACATGTAAATCATGATCAAGACTTGGAGTAGCCAACGTGGCAACGGAGGAGGAGTTATGATTTGATAACGGAACGGGAGGATGTAGCCGCAGGCTACCTGAAAAGCTAGTCCAGGGATTAATCATTAATATATGGGGTTTTGACCATACAGGGTATAAAATATCCTGTATTTCTTGAAATGGTGTTGACAAAAAGTATATCCCAAATATGGGTATCGTACAAAGATCCTCTTTTTTTTTTCCACTTTTACCCTTTTTGTGCGATATCGCAAATATTTGCGATATCGCATAAACTGAAGAGTCATTATATAGCTGCTCGTTTTCCCTCCCTTTTTTCCCTCCGTTTGCAGCAAAAAGTAAGCCGTTTTTCCTCATTGTTTTTTCATATCTTTTGTTCATCTAATACAATCAAATAAAAAAAATTAAGAATAAATTTCAAACTATCTCCATGACCATAAGTTTTTGGTGTCTCAATGCCCAACCATTTTTAACATAACATCTGACAGAGTATATGAAAAACTCCAAACATGTCCAAATATTGTGTAAAAAGAATCGTTTGAATGCCTTTGGAGAAATGAAAGAGCGATTGCTACAGCAAATACATTTTTAGGACGTTTCATATCTTTTGTTTCATCTAATATAATCAAACAAAAAAATTAAGAATAAATTCCAAAGTATCTCCATGACCATAAGTTTTGTGTCTCAATGCCCAACTATTTTTAACATAACATTTGACAGAGTATACAAAAAATTCCAAACATGTCCAAATATTATGTAAGAAGAATCATCTAAATGCCTTTGGAGAAATGAAAGAGCGATTGCTTCATCCTTTTGAGAACCTCCTATAAAGATGAAGACAGCCACAAAAAAATAATGAGGGAAAACGACTTACTTTTTGCTGCAAACGGAGGAAAAAAAGGGAGGGAAAACGAGCAGCTTATATAATAACTCTTCAGTTTATGCGATATCGCAAATATTTGCGATATCGCACAAAAAGGGTAAAAGTGGAAAAAAAATAGAGGCTCTCAGTATGATACCCATATTTGGGATATACTTTTGGTCAACACCATTTCAAGGAATACAGGGTATTTTATACCCTGTACGGTCAAAACCCCTTAATATATTGGTTGGTGATCTTAGCTGAGATCGGATGCAATCGGATGCGATGGGATTAATCACTAATATATTGGGCGGCCGCTGTGCAGGGAGAGAAGAGTGAGAGTGGAGCAGTACCAAAAAAAAAAACTCACCCACCCACACAGTGTCTATCATTATACAATATCGGTCTATATATTTTCCAAAAAAGTTCAATAGAAGTGAACTATATTTATATAAATTTAACCTAAATTTATCTTTTTCTTTAAAGTAAGTCAATGTGAAAAAAGGACCTCTCTCATAAAAGAAACTTTACCACATTCTTAACCACTTGACATGAGCTTTCTTTTGAAACCTAGATTGTCTCCTTATGACACATGACAGACCAATGATCCATGGGTCAACCAACGTTTGGGCCCAACCCATATTTAGTTTATATTTTATCTTATTTAGACTTGTTTATTTTAGTGACTTATGTTTTAAGTATGGATGTTTTAATAAATAATATTAATAAAAAAAGGAATGAATGTAAAAAATAAACAGAAAAAATTTCATCAAATGATAATAATAAAAATAGAAGTACATGACAAAATAAATAATATTAATAAAAAATCAATGAATGTAAAAAATATAAATATAAATTATAAAAATATAAATCTAAATAAACCAGCCTCTTCATCAAAATATAATAATAAAAATAAAACTACATGATAAAAATAAATAATACTAATAAAAAAGGAATGAATGTAAAAAATAAATAGAAAAAATAAAGAAATAGAAATCTAAATAAACCATCATCGTCACCAAATTATAATAATAAAAATAGAACTACATGATAAAAATAAATAATACTAATAAAGAAGGAATGAATGTAAAAAAATAAACAGAAAAAATAAAAAACATAAATCTAAATAAACCGGCCTCTTCATCAAAATATAATAATAAAAATGGAAGTACATGATAAAAATAATTAATATTAATAAAGAAGGAATGAATGTAAAAAATAAATAGAAGAAAATTAAATTTAAATTTAAAGGAAAATAAAAGGAGGGAAGGGCAATTACGGAAGTGGCCGCGCCCAACGCGAGCCTTTAATTCATTGAAAGAAAACCCCACCTGAAACTGAAAGTAAACATCGATTAGAGAAATAAACTCCATTTACACTAATTTCATATAAAAATAAAAAACAGTCGGCAGATACAACTCAATATTTGTTTAAATATGATAATAAAAATGATCTTCAATACAAAAAATGCATTAACAATTAAATCAAGAATAAAATAGATATGATCAGAACATGTACCCTAATGTAGAAGAATCTTGCGTTGGATCTCTAGAGAGTTTTTGACCTACAAGAAGAAAGAAAAATGTGAGCATAAAAATATAAAGAGTGGTGACGATAAAAAAATAATAATAAAAAACTATTAATAAAATATGTTTTTAACAGAAAAAAAAAAAAATAAAGCGGCCTCTTCATCAAAATATTGGACAATCTGGATGCAGCCCATAATCTATTTAAAAAAATAATAATAATTGATAACATCACCATTTTAATATCAATAAAAAAAATCAACACACAACATCTTAGTGCATGGGCCTTATTATGGATGATACTTGGCCATAATATTGGACGATCTGTTTGTAGTCCATAATCTATATTAAATTAAAAAATGTTAGTTGGTAGCATCACTATTCGCGCACTAAAATAATTGATTTAATTGACCGTCCAAACTGATATGCTCTGGCCACATTCACAATCTGATAAAAGCAAATGTGAAAATACTAATGACCAGAATAAATGGCAGAAAACATAATCAGAATTAAATTGTAGTCACTCACCGATATATATATTAAAATTAATATAAATGTCCCTAATTACATGCCCAGGTTATTAACCAATTTACAACATAAAGAAGCTGAATCTAGGGTTCTTATAATCTCTAATGAATCCTAACTAAAAAAAAAAAAATCGTTCATTCAAATCAACAACGAAAATATCCACCCATCAAGTCTAGAAAGAATCGAAAAAAAGACTTACAGAGTCCTTTGGGAATCCATTTCAATGATCTCGGAGCCTTTTTTGTCTACAGAAGACTGCAGAGATCACATGATATATTGAGATGGAGAGATCGACACACAAAGAGAGATGTAGAGACATACATGCACCATCTTCGTATAAATATCGTATAATTAGTATTTTGCAAGAGTGAGAGAGAAGAGGGAACGTAGAGAGGGGGTGAAGTAGGGAGAGGATAAGATGGAGAGATTTTAGGGAGAGAGATTGGGTTTTGTTGCATTGGATAGGGATAGGAAGGGCAATTCCGGTAGCTGGTGCGCAAAAAGCACCAGGTTGCGCCACTTGTCCTCCTCCCGGGAAACCTCCCCCGCCACGTGTCGCTCTCCGAGGAAAAAACCCGCTGCTTTACTATATATAATAACTAGCGCTTTGGGGCCCACGCCCAACGCGGGCCTTGTTTAAAGAGTTATTTAAATTTTAGATAGTTGTATTCATTTCTTTTAAATGAAATGTAAATGGCTATTAACAAATGATTTATTACACAATCATAGTTAAAATAAATAATTTAAAATCAATTATTTTAAGGATTAAATAACCAAAATGAACATTATTTTGTAGTTGGATAATGGAAATAGTGTAGGATATTTATGAAGAAGGAAACATATAAAAGTATTATGGGGGCCCGCGCCCAACGCGGGCCTTTAATTCATGATGGGAAAATCCAATTTAAGTTAAAAGTAGACACCAAGTACATATGAAACTACACTTTTTGGAAAATTAATAAGGGGTAGCAAAATGATAAAATCTCAGGGACAATTTAAAACAATATAAATGATGAAACCCGCGTCCAACGCGGGCCTTTAATTCATGGAAGGAAAACTCATTTTAAATTAAAAGTAGACACCCAGTAAACATACAAACTACATTTAATACATGGGTTGTGCAGAACAAAAAGGGATTAATATGTGATCGTTACACATTTAAAATGGAAAAATAAAGGAAGATAGAAAAATTAAAAGAAACTGTACCACATTCCTAACTACTTGACATGAGCTCTCTTTTGAAACCTAGATTGTCTCCTTAATTATGACACATGACAGACCAATGATCCATGAGTCGACCAACATTTGGGCCCAACCCATATTCAGTTTTTATTTTACCTTATTTAGACTTGTTTATTTTAGTGACTTATGTTTTAAGTATGGATGTTTTAATCAATAATATTAATAAAAAAGGAATGAATGTAAAAAATAAACAGAAAAAATGAAAAATAGAAATCTAAATAAACCGGAATCTTCATCAAATGATAATAATAAAAATAGAAGTACATGATAAAATAAATAATATTAATAAAAAATCAATGAATGTAAAAAATAAACAAAAAATTATAACAATATAAATCTAAATAAACCGGCCTCTTCATCAAAATATAACAATAAAAATAAAACTACATGATAAAAATAAATAATACCAATAAAGAAGGAATGAATGTAAAAAATAAATATAAAAAAATATAAAACATAAATCTAAATAAATCAGTCTTGTCATCAAAATATTATAATAAAAATAGAACTACATGAAAAAAACATAAATAATATTACTAAAAAAGGAATGAATGTAAAAAAAAAAAAAGCATAAATCTCCAAAATCAATGCGGCTGAAGTGCGTGGCAAGAGTATCTTATGAATCTTAAAAGAAGTGGAGTAACATATAAACATAACGAAAGATAGAAAAAAATAAACCTGACAAAGAAAATACAAATATTTATCATATTACATTGTGATGTGATTAGGAGATCTCCATTGTATTATAGACAGTAATTCACTATTCTCGATAAATCAATATAGAAAATTTGGCAAGATGTAGTACTTGAAGTTCTATATGTTGGGAATTTTCAAAATGGTAAAGAACCTTTGAAGCTTCATAGCTAGAATACCAGGTAAGATATAATTTAAAGAGAATGCCATTTATATATGCTTTTTTGGATAATTCTAATGAGTTGGTATGAATGGGTTTGGACTTTAATTTGGCTTGGGCTTGGGTTAGAGCTTGGACGTTTACGATACAAGGAGGATACCTTTGTTTTACAATTGATTGAGCCTGACTTGGGTTGACCCAGTCTCTTATTGGGCTGAGTTGAGTTGCTTATGGCCCGAGTTGACCTAGACACTTTTTGGGCTGAGTTGGACTATAAATGGGGCAGGTTGACTTGATGGGCCTACATAGTTCACTATGGAAGGTTTAACTACCAAGTGGCAATTATTGTCCTAATGCTACATGGTGATGGGTGCCTGCACAGTGGGCTGGGCAGGGCGTGGGAGAGAAAGGGAGGATGGAGAGCAGAGAAAGGAGAAGGGGAAAGGAGGAAGGAAAGAGAGGGAGAAGGAGGAGGAGGGGGGCAGCAGGCTGTTGTGGGTGAGATGCAGTGGGGGTTGCAGGGAGGGTGGAAAGTGAGGAGGAGGTGATGGGCGCATGCACAGTGGGCTGGGCAGGGCGTGGGAGAGAAAGGGAGGATGGAGTGCAGAGAAAGGAGAAGAGGAAAGGAGGAAGGAAAGAGAGGGAGAAGGAGGAGGAGTGGGGGCAGCTGGCTATTGTGGGTGAGATGGAGTGGGGGTTACAGGGAGGGTGGAAAGTGAGGAGGAGGTGATGGGCGCCTGCACAGTGGACCCAAATAATAAAAGCAATGTGTGGGTTGCAAAAGAGAGGGAGAGAAGAAAGAAGCGGAAAGGAAGGAAGAAAAAAGAAAAGAAGAGGAAGAGAGTGCAGGGAAGAAGGAAGAGCTGGCGCAGAACTTCATGATAGAACCCAGTTCTGTGTTGAGTGAGGAGCTGCAGGGTGAGCGTGGGAGGAAGAAGAAGAAGATGGGGAAGGAGAGAAGATGATGCAGGAGCAGGCGCAGGTGGAAGTGCAGGTGGGTGCAGGCTCAGGTGGAAGTGCAGGTGGGTGCAGGGAAGAAGGAAAAGAAGAAGAGTGGTGCAGGGAAGAATGAAAAGAAGAAGAAGGTGGGTGCAGGTCGGTGTAGGGAAGAAGAAGAGAAGATGATGCAGGAGCAGGCGCAGGTGGAAGTGCAGATAGGTGCAGGTGGGTGCAGGTGGTTGCAGGGAAGGAAAAGAAGTGCAGGTGTGTGCAGGGAGGGTGATGGGCGCCTGCGCAATGGGCTGGGCAGGGCGTGGGAGCGAGAAAGGGAGGAGGGAGAGCAGAGGAGGGAGAAGAGGAAAGGAGGAAGGAAAGAGAGGGAGAAGGAGGAGGTGGAGGAAGAAGAAGTTGGAAGAATGAGAGAGGAAGGAAGAAAGAAAAAGAGATGGGTTCAGGTGGTGCGCAGGTGGAGAAAGAAGAAGATGGAGAAGAAGGGAAAAAAAGAGAAAAGAGAAAAAAAGAAAAATGTGATGGTGCTGTGTGTGCTGCTGGCAGATGTGTGCGTGTGTGCAGGTGTGGGTTGGAGTGAGAGAAGAAAAGAGAGGGAGAGAAGAAAGAAGAGGAAGGGAAGAAAGAAAAAAGAGGAAAGAAGAGGAAGAGAGGAGTGTTGATGCAGATGCAATGGCAAAAAGAGATGGGGTCAGGTGGTGCGCAGGTGGAGAAAGAAGAAGATGGAGAAGAAGGGAAAAAAAGAGAAAAGAGAAAAAAAGAAAAATGTGATGGTGCTGTGTGTGCTGCTGGGCAGATGTGTGCGTGTGTGCAGGTGTGGGGCAAGTGGAGAAAGAAGAAGATGGAGAAGAAGGGAAAAAAAGAGAAAAGAGAAAAAAAGAAAAATGTGATGGTGCTGTGTGTGCTGCTGGGCAGATGTGTGCGTGTGTGCAGGTGTGGGTTGGAGTGAGAAGAAAAGAGAGGGAGAGAAGAAAGAAGAGGAAGGGAAGAAAGAAAAAAGAGGAAAGAAGAGGAAAAGAGGAGTGTTGATGCAGATGCAATGGCTGGGTGTGAAGTGAAGAAGAAGAAGGAGGAAGAGAAAGAAAAGAGAAGAATTAAGGGTGTGCAGTGCAGGGAAAGGGGAAGAAGACAGGGAGAGAAGAAAGAAAGAGAGGGGTGAAGAAAAAAAAACAAACAGAAATAGATCAATGAAACAATCAACACAGATTGATGTGTGTGGGAAGGTGGGTGTAGTGTGCAGCGGAGGAGAAGAAAAGGAAAAAAGAAAGAAAGAGAATGGAAGATGATGGATGGGGGGGATGTGAAGGTGTGTTGGTGGGTGTGGTGCGCAGGGGAGGAGAAGAAAATGAAAAAAGAAAAGAAAGAGAAAGGTAGATGATGGATGGGGCGCAGGGGCTGTGGCAGGTGGTTGCTGTGGCTGTGCGTGGGTTTAGGTGTAGGGAGAAGAAGGAGGAGGGAGAAGAGAAAGAAAGGAAAAAAAGAAAAAGAAGATGGGGCGTGCAGGTGGGTACTGGCGCAATGGGTGTGCAGTGAAGAAGAAGGAGGAGGAAGAGAAAGAAAAGAGAAAAGAAATAAGGGTGTGCAGTGCAGGGAAAGGGGAAAAAGACAGGGAGAGAAGAAAGAAAGAGATGGGGAGTTGCTGTTGTGGCAGATGCAATGCAAAGAGAGGTGGGGAGGCTCTGGTTGTTAACGTAGGCAGGCCGTGAGGTTGCTGTTTGGTTATGGGAATAAGATGTGAAGAAGATAATGATGCAGATATGAAGGGAGGTTATGTGTTTGGAAGGTGGGTCGTGGGAAGATACGCAATGGCAGTGAAGTTAGATGGGTGAGAATAGCAGAGACGAATGAAGTAAAACATGGAACTTGAAAAAAAAATTGAAACAGAGAAGGTGAGAAGAGAACCTGAGATATAGCAGAGTGCAGTGATGCGATGAGAGACGATTCATAGAGTTGAAGCTCGGATGATGCCGTGATGAGGGTCATCCCATTGGGTTCTGTGAATGAGGATGGATCTCTAGAGATGAGATGGTGGATTTGAACTTGAGGATGCCGCGTGAGGGAGATGGGTCCGCGCGAGGCTAGGTCGAGGCGTGGGTGATGAGATTGGAACAGGGAGATGGAGATGGTGGAATGGGTCTGGGTTGATGCGCAGGGACGTGGGCTGAGATGAAGGAGGGAGAAGGGTTTATCGAGAGATGAGATTGGAGAGATTTTAGGGAGAATGAATGATTTTAGGAATTGGATAGGGAAACGTAATGGGCCCACGTGTCAAAGCTTGCTGAAAAAGAAGGAGATTTTTAGATGGAGAATGAGAGATTTTAGGGAGGGAGAGATGGAGAAATTTTAGATGGAGAAGGAGAGATTTTAGGGATTGCATAGGAATTTAAATTTAATTAAAAAGAAATAAGAGGAGGGAAGGGCAATTGGGGGAAGCGGGAGCGCAAAAAGCACGAGGGCGCGCCACTTGTCCTCCTCCCGGGCATCCTCCCCCGCCACGTGTCGCTCCCCGAAGAAAAAACCTGCTGCTATACAATATATAACTAGCGCTTCAGGGCCCACACCCAATGCGGGCCTTTAATTCATAATGGAAAAATCCAATTTAAGTTAAAAGTAAACACCAAACTACATTTAATGCAATTATATAAAAAATTCAAGATTGGTCACCATCTTTTGGAGAACCCCATATACATTTTGCTTTCCCATTCGTGGGGCTTTCCCATTCGTGGGGCGTGGATATTTGAGAGAGAGGTTAGTTGAAAGTAAATTAAAATATAAATAGGAAGTAATTGTTGGTCAAATGCATATGGGAGGCATGATTTTTTTTTATAAAGGCAAATATTTTTAAAGAATCTTATATATAAATTTAAATCAATCGTCAAAAAAGAAACAAATCAAATCATGTTCGAGTCAAACTTACCGTGTTTTTTATCCACAATTCTTATTCCTTCATTAAAATATTCTCTACTCTATTAATTTAAAGACATAAAAAAAATATGGGGTCCACCTTTATCAATTACAGGAATGAATGTGAAAAATAAACTTAAAAACTTAAAAAATATAAATCTAAATAAACCGGCATCGTCATCAAAATATAATAAAAATAGAACTACATGACCAAAATAAATAAAATGTAAAAAAAACATAAATCTAAATAAACTGACTTCTTCATCAAAATATAATAATATAAATAGAACTACATGAAAAAAATTATTAATAAAAAAGGAGTGAATTTAAAAAATAAACAGATAAAAAAATATATAAATCTAAATAAACCGTTATCGTCATCAAAACCCTTCCGCCACGTGTCGCTCCCCCACGAAAAACCTGAGGGCCCATGCCCAACACGGGCCTTGTTTAAAGAGTTATTAAAATTATAAATAGTATTAGTCATTTCATTTAAATGAAATGTAAATGACTATTAACATATGATTCATTACACAATCATAGTTAAAAGAAATAATTTAAAAGTAATTATCTTAATGATTAAATAACCAAAATGAACATTATTTTGTAGTTGGATAATGGAAAAGGTGTAGGATATTTATGAAAAAGGAAACATATAAAAGTATTATGGTATTAAAACACGAATTCACCTGCTTCTTTAATATATATAATTGATGCCTGATTGTGGACGTTCTACCATAAGGCCTACAATGAAAATCATGTTTATTATTATTTTGCCATTAATTAGCACATCTCTACATATCATGCTGTTATTTGTGGACCCGGACTAAACACCTACTTGTGATGCTAGGAGGACTATAATTTTTGCAGACTGTAACTTATTCATGAATTAAATTACAGTGGTGGGAGATTAATAATTAGTGATATGCCAAGAATTCATTATTGAGTGGGGCATCTTCATTCTATTCCATAAGAATAATGTTGTCTTCAACAACAGTACCTATCATGATTTTTCCAAAATAAAAGAACAGTACAAACAAAAATCACAAAAAAAACTTGGTAATAAAAAAAATCTAAGAGGACTACAAATTTTGCAAACTATAACTTATTCATAAATTTAAACCTAATATTTGTTTATAATATGATAATAAAAATACATATATAATAAATAGTGATAAAAGGCCCTGTTATATAGAATTTAAATTTGTTGGATTGGTTTGATCCATCCCTCACGTTTTTTGAAACATGGTATCTCTCAATAATCTGAAATACAAAAAATGCATTAACAATTAAATCTAGAATAAAATAGATCTGATAAAAAAATGCATATATTATAATCTTTAGCAACCGCTACACCGCTCAATTTAAAATCTATTGTATCTTTAAAAAAATGCCAAACAACGATAATGTTGCAATATTATAATATTGCACTATTATATTCTACAACATTTGATTATGCTACTATTTAAATATGGAAATATTATATTTTACATGTATCTAAAAGGGCCCTAAGATATCTTTAAATTTTAATTTCCAAAATAGTTGAACTCGTGTCAAACTCTTAAATCACACCATATAGCAACCAAATCCTATTATTAGACCCATAATAATCGTATGAAAAAATAATCATGTTATTATTTGGATAGACGTGTGTGTAAAGGGAGAGATGGAGAGATTTTAGATGGAGAAGGAGAGATTTTAGTGATTGGATAGGGATAGGGATTTAAAGGGAAATAAAAGGAGAGAAGGGCAATTCCAGAATTGGGCCAACGCCCAACGCGGGCCTTATTTAAAGAGTTATTAAAATTTTAAATAGTAGTATTCATTTCATTTAAATAAAATGTAAATGACTATTTAAAGCATATATTCATGCATCAATTATACTGTATCAACGAAAAGATAAACACACATCCGTTTCAATGTAGAAAAAATTGCACTAAGTTTAAAATTCCACTTTTTTAATAATTGTCACACTGTTTGATGTCAGAAGTAGAAAATAAAATTACTAAGCTCACACTGATGGGATCATAAGAGGAAATTTGGAAAAAGAAATTAGTTTAATTTGAAACTTAAAATTAGGTGAAAACTTTTAGATTTTATGATTATGATTGGGTATCCAAGTAAATATTCTAATGGGGGGCATTTTCTAATATTCTGGATATTTTGGATATTTTTGCTATTTTTTTATTGAAAAACAATTCACACCGTGATGACCGCGGCAGACCGACTTCTTCGATATGAATGAATAATTAATAACACATCTTATCCTAAATATTAAAAATGAATAATTGAAAACAAAGAAATCTTGCTTGATTTTAAATTAAGTGAATAAACTCATTGCATCCTTGGAAGACTTGATCAATAAAAATGAATAATTGAAAAAAAAAACTCTTGCTTGATAATAGGAAAAACCTTTGGGTTTTGAGTTGGTTGTGTGTATCCCTTCGTACCATGAAACGATGCATCCCATTCTCTCATTTAATGCTTATAAACCAATTCACTTAAAATTAGGACTTATCTTTAAGAGTCTAGCTCATTAAAAAAATTCCAAATGGAGAGATTTGAAGATATTTCATTTTTTTTTTTTTTGCTTGGATGTAGATCCATAGTGGGTCTCCCATGTTTAATTATCTGTAGAACCCAGCCCACTGATGGATCTCCTTTCATTTTCTTTTATCTATGTAGGTCCATCAGTGGGTCCTAGATCCCATATGTTAAATATGTTTTAAGAGTGGACCCCGTCCCACCGTTGGATGAGTCAATTAGACAAATGGAATAGGATAAGCAAAAAGAAAGATAACAACCACATAAAGATGAATCAGAAAAGCTTAAAAAATCTAGAAGTAAAGCTGAAGCATTACAGATCGTCTGGTACTAACCTGAAGTACCCAGGTGGGTGTAGGGAAGAAGAAGAGAAGATGATGCAGGAGCAGACGCAGGTGGAAGTGCAGGTAGGTGCAGGCGCAGGTGGAAGTGCAGGTGGTTGCAGGGAAGGAAAAGAAGTGCAGGTGTGTGCAGGGAGGGTGATGGGCGCCTGCGCAATGGGCTGGGCAGGGCGTGGGAGCGAGAAAGGGAGGAGGGATAGCAGAGGAGGGAGAAGGAGGAGGTGGAGAAAGAAGAAGATGGAAGAATGAGAGAGGAAGGAAGAAAGAAAAGGAGATGGGTTCAGGTGGTGAGCAGGTGGAGAAAGAAGTGTAGGTGGGTGCAGGGAAGAAGGAAAAGAAGAAGAGTGGGTGCAGGTGGGTGCAGGGAAGAAGGTGGGTGCAGGTGGGTGTAGGGAAGAAGAAGAGAAGATGATGCAGGAGCAGGCGCAGGTGGAAGTGCAGGTAGGTGCAGGCGCAGGTGGAAGTGCAGGGCTGAGATGGGTTTTGGCTCGGGTTAAATGGGCTGTAAAGTGGGTTCAAGTATGGCTGGGTTAAATATTTGGATCAATTGGCTGATGGGTTGAATTTGTGTAAGTGGGTAATGGAATAGTTTAAAAGGTCTATTTGGAGGGTAGGTGGTGTGGCCCACGGTTTTGTCTGAGTTGGGTTGGTGAGATGAGGGGTGATGATAGGATGGGGATGAAGATGACGCAGGGGGCTGTTGTGGTGGTATTGGTTTGATGATGATGGGTCCTGCAGGTGAGATGATTGGTGAGGTGGAGGTGTACCAGGTGTCGTGTGCAGGGGACTGATGGGATCGAGAGGGAGGTGAGGCTAAGGGAAGAGATGGTGAGGCCGAAGGGATGTGCAGGGGGGTGCGTGGATTGTAGGAAGGAGGGAGAAAAGAAAGGAGAGAGGAAGAGAGATAGTGTGTGCAGAGAGAGTGCAGCGGTGAGAGATTGGTGCGGTGAGTGTAGGGTGTGGGTGCAGTACAGGAGAGAGAGGAAGAGCAGCACAGTGGGTAGTTGCAAGGGAGAGAAGAAGAAGAAGGGACGGCGAGGCGCCTTCGCAGTGGGTTGTGTAGGGCGTGTATAGTGTGAGTGCAACGGCTGGGGAAGATGGGTGTGCAGGTGGTGATGAAGGTGCAGTAGGAGGAAGAAGAAGAAGAAGAAGAGAGGAAAAAGGAAAGAAAGAAGAAGAAAGAGAGGGTGGTTCGAGTGGAGTGCAGTGAAGATGGGGGAAGAGAAAAGAAAGAGAATAAAGAAAAGGTGCAGTGTGTTGTGCAGGTGGTGAGAGATTGGTGCGGTGAAGGTGTACCAAGTGCAGGAAGGAGAGAAAGAGGAGAAGGTGGCGAAAGGAATAGAAGAAAAGAAAACAAAAGAAAGAAAAGGAGACGGGTTCAGGGGGTGCGCAGGAAGGTGTGCAGTGAAGAAGGAGAAGGACGGAGAGAAAAAAGAGAAATAAAGAGGATGATGGTGGCGGCAGTGAAGATGCATCGGTGAGGGAGGAAGGAGAAAAGAAAAGAGAAAGAGAGGAAGAGAGAGATAGTTGTTGGGTTTTTTTTTTGTGTTTCAAAACATTCTTAAGGTGTTTTTTTGTAAAAGGTGTTTGTCCTTTAGTGCTTTTTGCTTTATGGGTAGTGTAAGCTATTGGAAACAACCAATCCCACATTGTTAAAGTTCAACTTTTGAAGATGGTTTATAAGTGTTTTCATTCCTTTACACTTTAACAACTATTGTAGGCTTTTGCCATGGGCCCTATGCGTGCATGCTAGCCAGGCTTGACCCGAGGTCCTGGGTCCGGAAAATGTTTAACCGGGCGTTATCGCGCGCAGGGGGGGTGCAAATCCAGGCCAGTTGGCCTAGAGGGACCCGTATAGATATGGTAACCTTTTGCCATTTTTTTATTTTTTATATATAAAAAACCAGATTCATTTCGGTCATTAACTAAGCATGGCCGAAATCAAAACCATTTCGGTCTCGGTCATCTCGGTCCTGGACTCAGCATGATAGCTGCCATCATGGCCGAAATCAGTGAGCTGAGCTCGGCAGTTCGGCATGCTGAGCTCGGCATAACCGTCGACCACACCGTTTAATCATTGATTTAATGTTTTTTAAACGTTGAGCATTAAACCGATTTTAATCACTATTTTAATGTGTTTTAACGTTGTGACTTAATGAGGATTAATGACCCAACGGTCTCTAATCACAATATAAATTAGGAGTCTTCTATTCTAAAAAATATACAAAAAATTATTTTTCTTCTTCTCTTTACTGTTTTCCCTGTGAGCATTGAGCATTCTAAAAGGAGTCTTCTCTTTCGGGCTGCGTTGCGACCAGATCTAAATCAAGGAAGGCCGTTGTATCCTAGGGGCGATTCTGCTGATAACCTTTGCACCTGGATTTTATCCTAAGGGGCGGAACTCGTCCTAAAGAAAGCGTCATCAGACGTGCCTCAGTCACATATCTGCTGCCATAGCTGATCTTCGACTTCCGCCAACAAATCACAGTTGCAGTCATCAACACTCGGGTACTATTATTTCATTTACATTCTGTTTTGACAGCAGTTACATTCTGTAGCCATTCCAACAATTTTAGGATGAATATGACTACTTCCGCTATCAAGTTCATGCATTAGGACCTAGTTCGGTTGGACAATTTTGATGGATCAAATTTTCGATGCTAGCAGCAGAAAGTTTTATTTCTGCTGACATCTTTGAAAATTGCTTATGTCCTCACCGAATCATGCCCTGATCGTGAAGAAGGACCAGGCGGCTCTTATGCACGAAAGAAATGGAAAGAGCATGATTACCTGTGCAAAAGCCATATTCTTAACCTGGTAGCAGACAACATATACAATATGTATTCAGAAGCACGATCTGCTAAGGACCTCTGGAAAGCCCTTGATGAAAAATATAAAACAGAAGAGTCTGGGGCTAAGAAGTATGTAGTTGGTCGCTATCTGAATGTCAAGATGGTAGATGATAAGCCCATTCTTCCTCAAGTTCATGATCTACAAACCATTGTTAATGAAATTGTTAAAGAAGGGTTCTGAATTGATGAACAATTCCAAGTGGCAACAATTATTGAAAAATTACCAACCACTTGGAAGGACATACAAAAAACCCTTCGACACAAGAGAAATGATTATTCTTTGGAGCGCCTTCAGCGCTACTTGAGAATTGAGGAAGAAGCCTGGAATAGTGATCAAAAGGATTTGGCTGAGAATGGTGGTAAAATAAACTTAGCTAAATCCAAACCCCAAGTTGATGCTGAGAAGAAAGGAAAGTTTGATCAACATCTAGGCAGGAATAAGCAATTTAATCCTTCCTTTAAGAAAAAGAATCCGAAGCAAAACCAGAACAAAAGGTTCAGTAAAAATCAAGGGACTGTCAAGCCACAGGCTAAAGGCAATTGCTTTTTTTGTGGCAAGCCGGGACACTTTGCAAGAGAATGTCGTCACCGAAAGAAATGTCCACAACAATCTCACACCACCAAGCCTCAAGCTAATGTTACTGAAGCAGAACAGTTTGTTGCTGTTATTTCTGAGGTAAATGCTGTCAGCACAGGAAGAGTGAAGGATGGTGGATTGACACTGGTGCAACCACCCATGTCACTTTTGACAGAGGTGTCTTCAAGACCTATGAAAAGTTTAAAGATGACTGTAAGCTCACTTTGGGAACTACCGTTACTACACAAGTATGGTATATGTGCTGACAAGCTTTGGGCTTACTGGCTGAGTCAATTTTGTTCTAAATCTAGGTATTCTGTAGCCAAGTCCATGAAATTCTACACTTGGGTGCCTAAGCTTCTCTCTGGGCCCATTCACGATAGGTCCCAAGTTACTAGAGCTTGATTGATGAGAGCATAAGCCTGGACGAATACCTTGTGTTCAACTAGTTCAAGAGAGACGTTTGTTGCTTTATTTTAAGATTTTTATGACTGTATTATTAGTATTGTTATTATTTATTAAATCCAAGGGTTTGTGTATTCAATTTAGTTAGCATGGATTCTTTTTTGGAGTTCTTAATAAGTTGATCTGGGTCTAGAAGTTTGTTTTCCACACTTCATTTTAGTTAGCGAAGCTTAAGCATATTTAAACTTATTGATATGGTCAATGCATTAGTTTTGCCTTGGTTTCACAATAAAGGAGCAGAACACTCTTGTTTTGTTGTTACAGACTCACAGATAAAAATAATGCAAGCACTAAATGATAATGTTAAGTACTTTTTCAAATGATGATTGTCTTTGTAGATACATATTATTCCACGGTTCGAAGGTTGTTGTGGATCTCTATTTGAAAACTGCTGCAGACATTTTGTGTGTATTTGCAAATACTAGTCTTGGCTGATAAGTGCTTAATATCTGTAGGCCTGCTCAAAGGTTCACAGTTTTATTACTCAACTGTGTCATTTGATGAAGATGAAGCACCGGATGCAAAAATAGAATATGATGATTTTATGTCTAACAAGAGAGAGTTAGAACCACAAGGCGTTGACCCTAAAAGGGGTTGGGGTTACAGAGGAGTGCATAAGGTATTCTCATGGTACTGCACCTGTAAATTGTTTAGTTTTTATTTTTTGAGTACTTTAAAGAAATATGAATATTTATTGTTGTTTATGGTTATATGTAGGCAATCATTTGTGGCAAAATCGGGAAAGCTCCTGTACAGAAGATCTTGAAAAATGGAAGGACAGTGACCATTTTTACTGTTGGAACTGGGGGTATGTATGATCAAAGAATTGTAGGAGCGGAGAACTTGCCAAAACCGGCTCAATGGCACCGGATTGCAGTGCATAATGAACATCTTGGGGCATATGCCGTACAGCAACTAGTGAAAAAGTATATATTGCTTCCCTGGATATTCAACATGATGTTCTCAATGTTTATAGGAAGAGTTTACCTGATCTGCTATCAGTTCTCTGTTGATGTTATTTTTCATGTTATTATGTTGTTGATACTTTTATGTTTGTCCATTCTATCAGCTCACCTGTTTTTGTAGAGGGAGACATTGAAACTAGAGTCTACAATGACAGCATCAGTGGTGTAATTAAAAACGTCCCTGAGATTTGTGTCCGCCGTGATGGTAATCTATTTATCCATCCATCGATCAATCGATATTTTGTTATTTGTTTATTTATACCATGTAAGTATTATGTTTTACAAATTTTTTTCTTGCCCCACATTAGTTGGACATGTGAAGTGATCAGTGCATTCTTTTTTTCTTTACTAGCATAGGCTGAATACCTTTGTTTTACACTAGTTATTATTATTATTGTTTTTTTTCCTAAACATTATGCATTCCCCTACTTTATAAGTATTGGTATTGTGATCCAACCATATTGAATCCCAATTAGTTAATAGATTTTTTTATAATTAATGAGCAATGGGAGCCATAAATTGAAAAAATGATAAGCTTCTTCAAAGTAAAACCTCACACCCCGTTTCAAAAAATAAAAAAAAAAGGAGTAAAACCTCACATTCAGGGATTAGAGATCTATGCCCAATGCTCACTTATTGAAGCATTCTTGTATCCATACAATGATTCCATTACTTTTGAACTTTGATATTGGTCATATGTAAAAGAATCATCATCATCATCATCAAAGCCTTGTCTCAACTATGTTTGAGGTTGGCTACATGAATTCTGTATCTCCATTTCGATCTATCTTGAGCCAAATCCTCATACAAGTTACATGTTTTCAAATCTATTTTTATGAATTGGCTAGTTGTAAATAGCCCCAGGTCTATGGAACAAAGGATTATGCCGGATCTACACCAAGGTATTGACGGTGATCCTCAAATATCGCAGAACAAAATGCGATGAGATAGAGTGCAATAGAAACAAAGACAAGGAGCAGGTTACCTACTCCCAACGGTCAAAGCAAGCCCTTGAATTCTGTAATTCTGAATTCTTTAATTAAGAATTCATCAAATCTCCTTGAGTAGGATTCGAACCTACGACCATTCAGTTAACTATCTCCATCCACATCCTCTTCGGCCTACCCCTTCTCATTGGTGGGATGTTTGGGTTGTGACAAAAATTTTATGTTGGCTGTTAACCTTAATCCGGGCTTGGGACCGGCAGTAAAAACTAGCGAAGTTATTCCTTAAATGCACATATCTAGACGGTCTAGATAAAAGTTGGGCCAAAAATGAACCCCAACAATAAAGAGGCAAAAGGACTTACCTCTGAGCACTAAAAATTTCTCGAAAAATGTTCAAAAAGATCTCTGGATGCCCTCATAGTAACCCATGATCTCATGAATAGTGACATCCCGTTCCTTTTTTACAAAATAAATAAATAACTGCAGAATCTCTTAGCAGATACCACGACAAACTGGAAGCAAATGCTAAAGAGAACCTGGATTGAATTGAGTGTTCTCCTATTGTGGTTTGTTCTTCTATTTATATTCACCTCTTTCCTTGTTTACAAGATAATTCTAATCAATCTTCTCCTAATTACAATCAATCAAATATTCTAATTACACTTGACTTGGATAATTAGAATCAGAAATCCATATGGTACACCTATGGTACAAACAGATAATGCCCTCCACTAAATTTGGTAGTCAACATGACTATCTTATTTATTATGGATAATGTTCTTCATTAGATTGCTTGGAAACTCAGATGTGATGGTTCCTATTTCTCAATGAGATTTATTTTCTTCAACTTGCTTCCTATCAATTTATCCTTGCAGGCAAGATTCGTCTAATAAAAACAGGAGAAGGCATCAGCCACAGTTCACTGGATGATATAAGTAAATTTCTCTCTTGACTCTCGAGCTTATTTATCATAGAATCATAGCTATCCTCATTGTTCCTACTGTGGTTGTGTTGTATGCTCATTATTCCTGCTGTGAATTTTTTTTTTTTACTTTTTACAATTTCTGGCAGGGGACGGATTGTTCTAGGGCACATGGGAAGTCATTTTGTGACCCAACTTGCATTCACTAGCTGTGAAGCATCGAATTTTGGCAAATGACGTGATTTATTTTACCTTTTCTTTGTAAGATGCTTCTCGGTCAAGCTAAAGAAAATACAATGAACTTGTGTTCTCATGCACTTTCTTTTCAAATATTGGTTCTCCAACCGAAGGCTCTTTCAGAAGACATAGGCGTCTGCTTCATTTGAATGACATTTAGTAGATTATATGCAATTTCCGTTATGGTAGATTTGAGATCCTTGAGTTTGTTCGATGTAGTTGCTTCAAGATTCTTGCATTGAGAGAGGATGCTAAGATCAAGATTCATGCATATGCTTTTCATTTTTAATCAGAATCTAGTTGTTTCTCAGGTCTTTACAAAATTAATATGCATGAAATATGGTTTTGTATTATTATCACTGATTTGTATTATTGTTTATGGCATGAGGCTTTGATCATGATGAATAATTAACCTCTACCCGTCCGAGGATTCGTTCTTTTTTTTTTTTTTTCTTTGTCGCATTTCTGCTGAATGAAGAGGGTTGTGTCACATGAACAGTCGGTTGCAAAAACTTGCAACAGTTAATTACAAATTTTAATTAAGAATCTTGGTGTGGGTTCCACCTAGGGGTGGCTAAACCTGACCTCATGAGCCCAACCTTCATTTGACCTATGTAACCTAATCCGCAACTGACCCGCAACTTATTTGGGTCAGATGTGGATTAGGAATTCTTGACTTGCCACTTAAATAGGTTGGGTTCTGATCTGTCTAAAAAATATGTTGGATTTTTTTCCAAAAAATTATAAGAAATCCATTAATCCACTATTAATGTCAAGGATTTGAATTTAAATATATAAAAAAAAAAAGGTAACTAAAAGAATGGGATATTCTTTTTGGAGAAATTGCTCATAGGTGGCAATATAATATTGCAACCTACCTAGCCTTTCTTACTCTCTGACTGTTCGTTTACCAACCTTCTAATCTGAAGATTCTTCTCTCTGTCTTCTTTTACTGACTCGATATTGTTGTTTGCTAAAACAGTGAAAAACCATCACTTGGTCAAAACGCTTTTATGTACTGCTTGTGGGATGACTATTGTGTGGATTCCGAGTAGGGTTGAATGGTTGATGGATCAGGAACCATTAAGGAAAAGGTGGAATTAGTTTCTTGTCTCCGAAATAGGAACCAGAACCAAAACCATATATGGGACGGGTCCGGATCTAGGTAGAGAATGATCTTAAAAATATATGATTTTTAAGAGATATTTTTGAAAATTTAGGTAATTTGTCGGATCTCGGGATCCGCGGTTCTTATCCAAGGTGGAACCGGATCCGGACCCATTTACTTATCGGTGATTAAATAAAGATCCAGACCTGGTTTTTAACGGGTCGGAACCTCCTGGTAATCGGAGAACTGGGGACCCATTTATATCCCTAATTCTAAGTAGACACGAGCAAAATCCGGCGAAGGAGTGAACATTGAACTATAACAATGAGGTGATATGCCCCCAAATGATTTGATGAAGGCAGCATAATCAATAACAAAAGTCAATTGAATAATAATACTAATATTTTTTGGTAAAAATTCATTTATCATTAATTCAATCCCTTCAGAGGCACTTCCTTCCAATTAATCAGCACTCACTATGTATTATGTTCCCATACTCATTGGAATTGTACTTGATGGAGTGAGAACTTGAGAAAAGAAAAATGTTGATAAGACCATTAAAATTTGAGAAAGGCAGGGACCTTCGTGTAGGGATTTGCCGCCGAAAGGGGTGGTCCTGTGCCTTCCGGCCCTTCCTCATAGCATTTGGTGCAATGATGAAATGACCTGAAAATCTTTGATTTTGGCTATGCTTTTTGGGCTATAAGGGATTCGAGAATTCTACCATTGAGTGGTGTTGTGGAAGAGGAAATGCTTACACGACTCTACACAAACATTGAGTGGCGTTGGGACTTGGACAGCTAATTGGGCATGTTTTTTAATCCAACAATCTAATGCGCAGTGAGATCTTTGCCAAAGGGATTAGAATAGTTGGGAAATGATCAGGTGAGAATTGTTTTCACGGTTCAAACTGTGAGAACTATGGGTGGAGCCCACCTATCACCCAATCCAAATCTTGCAATAGATAGGGACCCCCTTGATAGTTACACGCACCAAGGTTTGGCACCAATGTGAATGAATTGGACCGTTGGATCGACGATATATATCCATATGAATGAACTAGGCTTGTCGGTCATGGATGAAGGGGTTAGGAGCATGGGATTGGGGCCAAACTTGATATTCATGTGGTCCCATATAGATATTTCAATCCCCACAAGTCCCATCCCAAAATGAGACCCCCAGTGGGCCCTATAAAAAAGTTTTCACGGTGACTCCGTGAGAACAGTTCTCACTGGATCAAATCCCAGAATAGTTACTGTCATAGATACACCTCTTGGTGTAAGATTCTTGATGACTATACGCGTGCATACACACTCAGCCTCTGGGAATGTCTTGCAGATCCCATGTGAAGAATGATCTACTCTATGGGGCCTGTTTTGATGCCTGATAATCACGAGTGCGGGCTGATAATCCGAATTTGACATGACCATGAATTGGATGATTGGAACATATTTCCTTTCACTTGTGAATACTTGATTCGACACTTTCTTGACTGCGATGAGGACCGTTGGAATTTTTATTTTTATTTTTTTCAAATGACCAGGATATCCCTCGCTAGCACATATAGTATCCGGATAATGAATGGGTGGGAGTCGAATGAAGAGTACCCGGTAACCCAAGTACCCGGATAATGCAAGGGGTGGGAGTCGAACTCAAGAATTTAATCCAAGACTCAAACTAGCTGAGCCACCGCCTTGACTGCAACCATTGTGCTTTTAAAATTCTTGACCGTTGATTTTTGGAGGGTTCACATCTCAAGGATCTTCAATTTCATGTGCCCCACTATGAAACATAGCCCTGCTCGTTCGTGCCAAGCAAGCCTACGGTGAAATAGATCAAACATGGCAGAGAGTCCACCACTCGTGGACTAAATCATACAAGTTAAAGAGTTAAAGACCACCCCAGTTTGTTTGTTCACAGTGGATTTGAGCTCATGATCGCACTGTTACGAATTGTTTTAACACAATGTCTTACATAGGAGTCCATGAGCAACCATTTATCATCGTGCTCGTACTATGATTTTTGACATATGAGTCCATGACCCAAGGTGTCTCGGAGATGTGCAATTGAATAATTGAAAAATGAGAGAGAGAGAGAGAGAGAGAGAGAGAAGGGACACAACTTATAATTAAGAGACTTTTCTTAAAAAACATGATTTCTCCAATTCGGAAGCAGACTAATTAGAAATTATATCCCCAATAACAGTGGGATTGGTAGAAATCAAAACGAGATTGAACCTCGAGTGGTAGTGCACTTGGCTAGGACCACAGTTCAGGAATTTTATAGTGTGGTTTCAAACTTGCGCTCTCTTTCTGAGGCCACTTGCATAGGTTAAAATCTGATTTGCCCGGTTCATGGGCAAGAGGGACTTCATATTCCCAAGGTAATAGTTGGTTCTCGAAAAAGCCAGATACCCTTGCCAAAGAAAAAAAAAAGATTGAGAGGCTAAAGAAATCAAAATTGAATTATTTCTTTTTGCTTAGAAACTAAATGGGTTCTCCTTAGCTCCTACAATGCAGTTGATCTAGTAAGGGATGTGACTGCGTGAGCTTGAGTTTTTAATATACGAAAAAAAAAAAATTGGAGTTTCTTCGCATAAATATTGAAGGGTCGCAATCAACTCGGGTTTGTGTTGCCAACACACTCATGGTACAGTAGTATCACACATGCACATGATCCATCATTAGATCTTTAAATTTAAACTATCACTCCACACCTGGACCCCAACCTAGACAAAAAAAAAAGGTTTGGGTTAAGCGCATTCATACTTGCTCCAAAGCTAAGTGCCCAAATCGAGGAGCGGGAGCATCGAAATGCAAAATTTTAAAATAATAATATCATAATAGATTATACACTGCTTAGCATGCAAATCAGAATGTTTGCCCATGGCTTTACAAGAAGAGTTGGATTTAGAGATGGCTTGGGGACCATTTGATCAAGTCCTCCACACGTTGAATATATGTACAATCTTTGTACACCATTTGATCAAGTTGGACTCTAGTTTTTTCTCACCCTATCAATCATGTTGGTACTGAAGCAGGTAACACCCATTCATCAACAGTATCCCCTAATTCTGTTTTTGTTCAGCTTCGTAACCTCTGTTAAGTCCATTTCTAGATCAGCATTTTGGCCAATACTTCCTCAAAATTGGCATCTCAACCAGTAGTGATTAAGTTACCCCAAGATGGGGTTCTTTCTTTCAACAATTTCACTCTGCTCTAAAGCAAAAAATATGAACAATTCGATCTGGGACTTGGTGACACCCATTACTTTTAAAACGCATTTGACAAGTACTTTCATCCATAATGACCAAATTATGGGAAACTTTAAATAAAGAAATTAAAATACTCAATCTTTGCCTTCCAACAAGTAAATCCAAGTCATTCTAAAGGCATCATCAACGAATGTAGAAAAATAATGATAGCCAGATGAAGTAACTGTGGCAAGACGATATATATCAAAGTGAATGAGAGAAAACGTAGCATCAGATCATCAATTATCACCTATAATCATGTTTGGACAAAAAACTATATTTCAAAATTAAAGTTTCAAGTATCCCATGACTGAAATATAGACGGAAAGATGACTTTCCAAACAAAACCAGAACATTAGGTATAACTTGTGAAGATGCTATGAACTGCAGACAGCGAGGATCCAACTCTAGCGGTGCTTGCTGATGGCTTCCCATGTAAATCCCAACATGACTCAAATCATTTGATTCCAACTACCAGAATTTGCAGTAGCAATGTGCCCTTGGCCTATACCACAGCCTTCTCCATCACAATCACCACTATCTCTTCATTGGCCACTCTGCCTTATCCTCATCCCCCATCACAAACATGCAGGTGGTTTCCCATGTAGATCCCAACATGACTGAAGCTTTTGATTCCAACCACAATCTACCACCGCCGCCTCCATCACAACCACCATCTTTCTTGACCTCATCCTGTGTCTCCAATGAGACAATTTATGGCATGTCGGCTAATTCAAAAACTCCCTTGTCGGCCCCTCATGACGGATATGGGACCGAATTGAACAATTTTTAAAAGGTTAGGTTGGTTGCAATATTATATTGCCACCTATGAGCAATTTCTCCAAAAAAAGAATATCCCATTCTTTTAATTGCCTTTTATATATATATAATATATAGAGAGAGATATTCAAGTGCATCTATTCCTCGTCATAGAGTGAGGGACACTCCCATTTTTAGAAAGTTACAAATACAAAAGTAACTTTTCAAATACATAGGAATACTCCCTATGTACTTGAAACTTCCCAAAAAGAAGAGTGTCCCTTACCCTATAAGTTTCAACATATTTTTAGACAGATCAAAGCCCAACCTATCTAAGTGGCAGGTCAAGAATTCCTAATCCACATCTTACCCATATAAGTTGCAGGTCAGTTGCGGATTATGTTACAAAGGTCAAATGAAGGTTGGGCTCGTGAGGTCAGGTTTAGCAAGATTCTTAATTAAAACTTATAATTAATTGTTGCAAGTTTTTGCAACCGACTGTTCATGTGACACAACCCTCTTCATCCAGGCTGTGCAGAAATGTGACGGAAAAAAAAAAAAGGGACGAATAGAGGTTAATTATTCATCATGAACAAAGCCTCATGCCATAAACAATAATACAAATCAGTGCGATACCATATTTCATGCATATTAATTTTGTAAAGACCTGAGAAACAACTAGATTCTGATTAAAAATGAAAAGCATATGCTTGAATATTGATCTTAGCATCCTCTCTCAATGCAAAAATCTTGAAGCAACTACATCGAACAAACTCAAGGATCTCAAATCTACCATAACAGAATTTGCATATAATCTACTAAATGTCATTCAAATGAAGCAAACGCCAATGTCTTCTGAAAGAGCCTTCAGTTGGAGAACCAATATTTGAAAAGA
>CM022944.1:121291321-121384145 GCA_012931725.1 Litsea cubeba | reverse complement strand
CTGATTTTGCCGATAGGCCTTTGAGTACTCCCATCGTATCCAAAGAAGATACAGATGTGTGGCTCAGTTTGCTGGGTGGGATGCCCAACTCTTCAAGAGCCGATGTGGAGATAAGGTTGAGTGCAGAACCTGGGTCGATCTGAACTCTATGCATAGGCATTTCCTTGATATACCCTGTGAAGTACAGGGGTCGGTTATGCCTGGTTTCGCCAAGTAGGAGGTCGTCCTTTGTGAAGGCGATGGTTGCACTGGCTGCTTTTTTAACCGAGAGGCATTCAATGCATGATCCCTCAGTTTTCTTCTTTTCTCCCTTTGAGGAGGCTTCTGAGTTTTTGACCCGGTAATCCATTTCAATTTGGAGGACTTGCGGGGCATGTTTGTCGACATCCTCATTCAGTTTTTGTAATTCTGAGATGAGATTATCACGAGGTGCGGAGACATTCGCAACAAATCTAGGATGTGCAGACGTGCAGGTATGGGCTTGAAGTGTTTCAATCAAGTCATACTTGAAAGCCTCCTTAGGGCCTGCATGTTCATCATTGTTGCCACTTAGGGCGCTTACAACATCTTTTCCCGAAGGATTTACATATGTAAAGGAAGATTGGTTGTAATTTTTGTGATAGTCCCGGCCAGATCGGGTGCCTCTACCACTTCGAGAGCTTCTTGAGAAGGGTCTTCGTTTGGAAGATTGTCTTCAGGATCAAGAGGCTGTCGTTTTTCATTTGCTGAGGATGCATCAGCAGCAGAGTTACCATCCTCAGTGATTGTGTTGCATGGAGCATTTCCGGGAACAAGTCCTGAACAGCATCCAGCAATCTTTCTTCTTCGTTGACTAATTCATCGTCCCAAGCATCAATAGCTGGGAATTCTTCAGTCAGGAAGGGTGTGAACTTTGAAGTCACAGTCTCAGGAGAAGAAAACCTGAGAGGGTGTCATCTCAGTGAAAGTCACGTGAGACGAGGTGGCTCCAGAAGATACATTGCTAGGCGTCGCCGGAGTGTAAGTGCTCTCATCAGACGATGCTTCGGAAGAGCTATAATCCCGAATTATCACATTACAGGAAGCTCTGACGGGAGACGTTGCCTGATCGGAGTCAGACTCCTCCTCGGATGTGAGAGGATCGTCTACCAGCAATTTTCTCCATTTTCAGGAGTTAAGGGAGGATGTAACCTGGTGGTCTTCAGGGACTTCAGGCTCTGGATTGCGAGGAGGCTCGTTGACGTGTTCTTGCTCTTGTTCTAGAGCGAGTCGCTGCAAGATCCTTGCATATTCTTCAAGATCAGGCATGGGAGCCGGATCTTCTTCTTCATCATCTCTTTGTGGCTCAACATGGTTGATTTCCACTGGAGTGATGAGAGGTGCTGGGTCAGCAGCATTTTCTTGTACAGCCTCTTGGTCTTCTTCATCATCAGACCAGGATCCTTGTGGCTGTAGGGGTTATACCAGATTACTGCATAAGATGAGATTCAGGAACCCATTCTTCATCGGAGAGATATTCTCCTGTTTCAAGGGACTCCTCCCACTCATCTGTGTAGTTGGATTCGAATCCATCATCGGTGTCGCTGGACTCGTATCCATCAATGGAGAATCCAAACTACCGAATTGCAAGAGTATGATGTCTCCTGCATGGCTTCTCTGAATTGAGGTGGCATGAATCATTGAGAGTGAATTCCTTACCCCCTTTGAAGTCTCTGGAAGGGATGTTTTTGTTACCTCCAGTGAAGCGGTAGCGGAAGCCTCTGCCTTTTCTTTGACCTCTAGTTTTGGCTGGGTCTTCTCTTGCCGTTTGAGCTTGAGGAGATGTTCCTAGCCTGCCTTCGCTGTCGAGCTGTAGGCTTTATTTTCACGACCCTCCCAATTTTCATCTTCCAGGAGATCGGGATGTACCCATATCGGTTGTCCGTCTGGTGTCGGGTAAGGAACCAGTTCCTCGGACGCTTCGATTGAGTTTATCACCTTGAAGGAAGTAGTGATCTTCTTCTTTGGTGATCTTGATGTTTGTCCACATGTCACCATGTTGACGGAGGCAGACCCATAGTTTTTGTCAAAGGTGATGACTCCGTTTTTCCACATCTCATTTATTTTCTCTCTCACAACGAAGCATTGATTGAGAGGATGCGAGATCATCTGGTGGTATGGACAGTACCGAGGATCGTTGGTTTTGCCAACATCACCCGGTCTTTTTGGTTCAGGCAAGGTGAGCTTGCCATTTGCCACAAGAGCCCCGAAGATTTCATCAACATCTTCATCAAACGGGGTATTTCTTCTCTACTCGTTCTTTGAAGGCATCAGAGAGTTCAGGTCTCTTACCAGCAGCTTTGTTTTCAGCTTTCTTTGGTGGCTGAGGAGCTGGCTTGGTCTGCACATTGAGGACCTCTTTCTTCTTTGGTTTAGAGGTTGCAATGGCGGTTGGCTCTTTTCTTGATGATTTCTGACTGTTGAGGTCTTTAATCACCGTTTCAGCTTCCATGGAAGCTTCTAGGAGTTCTCCCAGGTTTTTTGATTTGTTTGCCGATGATCATGGAGCGGATTCTGGCTCTCATGTTGTTTCGCAGATGTCGACTAGCGACGCTTGTGGCAATACATCAGAGCATTGTATGCCATTGCTTTCCACTTGTGAATGAAGTCATATGTTGATTCATTCTCCCCCTGTTTTAGGCTGCACAGCTGAGCCATAGTAGCGGGATGATCCTCACCTTTGAAGTGAGTCAGGAAGCGTGTCTCTAGCATGGCCCAATTTTGGATTGAGTCCTCCGGCAGAGTGGAGTACCAATCGAAGGCCGTACCTTTTAGGGTACTTGCAAAGAGGCGGATCTTGAGTGCATCTTGATCCGCGATAGCTCCTGTCAAGATCTTAAAGTGGATGACGTGCTGTCTGGCTGATCCTTTCCCCGTATATGTTTGGAGAGTAGGATGCTTGAATTTGGTGGGGAACGGGACCGAGTCCATCCATAAGGGATATGGTGGCTTGATCCCATGCTCCTTGAGTATATCCTCTTCTTTTGCTTTGGCGAGGATACCGTCTACGTCCTTTTTGGTAAGGGCGCGTGACTCATTTTCTTCTCTATTTACCTCGTCGTCTTGATGATTCGGAGGAGGTTCATTGTTCGCCTGATTTTGGAAGGCGAGGAGAAGGTTTTCCATCAGAGTTTCAATCCTCTGCTGGCCCTGTTCCAACTGCTGGATGCGGGTGATCGCATCTTCTGGAGGTGGATTGTGGGGTGGTGGCTCAGAATTTGTAGCCAGGACATTCATCCTTCGTGATTCGAACGAAGAAACTGTCCTGGTGACTGAGCTGGGGCTCATTCTTTTTGAAGAGGAGCTTGAGGAAGGATCACTCTGCTGTCCTTTGCTTGAAGGAGCAGGGGATTCTTCTGAATGTCTTCTTGTCCTTGAGACGCTGCGGGTCATTGGACGTCGGACATGGATTTTTGTTGCTGATTTTGGCGCCTTCTGGTTTTTCCAACCATATGGACGGCAGCAACTTGGTTGGGTCTTTCTTTTTCGACCCATTTAGGAGAGACTTGAAGTGTGGGAGGCTGAGTCCTTTGCTTCTGTAGTCTCTTTTGTCGGTACGACGCGCGGGCGGCGTATACGACGAGCAATTTGAGCTTCGGTCAGCTCTGACTGGGCTTTGACAATGAAGGATGTGCTCCCTCGGGCGCAGCAGCCGAGTCTGTCTTCTTTGTAGCTGGGCAAGGACAGGATGCGAACCCTATCCTTCGCCAGTTGCAGCGAAGCTTTGAATTTGTGAAGTTCGGCCCCTGTAGATATGAAGGGTCGAACTGCAGATTTGTAGGCCTTAGCAGATGCTTGTGGAGGCCTTGTGATGCATGACTTGATTTTGGGCTTGTAGGAACAAGCCGGCTCATGCTGGGGTGACTTTGAAGTCGGGTTGGAGATGGGTCTCTCCTCTTTCATGTAAGCAAGAGGATAGAACTGGTTCTCCTTGAGTGGGGCCAGGAATGCTGGCTTAGTGGATGCCTGGGACCTTCTTTGTTTTGGTGAAGGTCTTGGGGACCAAGTCTTGGGGTAGACCTGGTTGTTTGCAGGTTGAGGCTTCGTGGGGCTGCCACGGGCTTCAGGCCTTCTTGTACTCGCCTTTGGTGTCACGGTAGTGACACGTTGAGAGGCGAGTTTCTGCTTCTTGGAGGGAGCAGCTTGTTCCTCAGGAAGTGGGAATGGTCCCAGCGTCCCGAAGACAATAGTCCGGGGAGTCGAGGTCGACCCGGAGTTCACAGAGTTGCCGAAGGAGTTGACACTTCGGCAGCTGATGGGGCGCTTGTAGGTGCGCGTGGTTTGCTTCTGTTGAAGCATGAGTTGGTGCTTGCTTTCGTCGAAAGTAATGGTTAGTGAAGCTGCCATTGTTAGTTTTTTTCGAAAATTTCTGAAACAAGACCACATCCATTAGTAATCACAAGAATATAATGATCATAAATGGGAAGTTCTATGGTTTCGTCTTTTCAAATTGCTCGAGGTAGATGACCCAAACAATATGAGGAAGGCAAAATGCCATAGAGGGTACAATTGTTCTGATCGCAGGTGTGGTAAGCCCGGAATGGGCATCCCAGTTACTGCTAGAAGCAATTGTGAACTTAAATTCGACTTATCGAGAAGCAGAGCTTGCTCGAGGTAAGAAGAATATAAAGTTGGAGTTACAGATGTGCCGGTCGCAATACAGTAGACCCTGAAAGGGCGTACTAGTACCGCTAGACACAAATGTTTTGAGACCGCATCTATGAGATGAGATTCTCTGTTTTGAAAGGTCAAGATTGGATTCATCAAAGAGAGCAGATGGTATTCCAATCTGAACACGGGCTCAGCGATTTCCGCGAGCGCCAGTGCTCAGAAAGAAATGAACCATGATTTCTCGGATCTGAATCTAAAAATGACGAGTTTTTTTTTTTTAAAGGCCAATATCGGGTTCATCAAAGAGAGCAAAAGGCACTCCAATCTGAACACGGGCTCAGCGATTTCCGCGAGCGCCAGTGCTCAGAAAGAAGAAGACCAAGATTTCTCCAATCTAAACCCAAAATGACGGAAGTTTTTTTTTTTTTTGAAGTTTTTTTTTTTAAAAAAATTTTTTTTTTTGAAGATTTTTTTTTAAAAAAAATTTTTTTTTTTTTTTTTTTTTTTTTTTTTTTTTAAGATTTTTTTTTTGAAAATTTTTTTTATTTTTTATTTTTTATTTTAAAATTTTTATATTTTTTTTTTATTTTTTTTATTTTTAAAAAAAAAGACGAGAGAGTACACATAGGCCTCCTAACTCGGTCTTATGAAATCTTGATTGATAGAATTGCCCCCAGGTAAGGGTAGGATTACTTAATGAACCCGTTTGGAGGACCCTTGCCTAGAACAGTCAAGCTGTCTCCACACTCTGGACAAGGCTTTTCTTTGAATCAACCATGATCAAAGAACACAGTTGGTTTAACCTTAGTGGTCTATGTCTTTTTTTTTTTTTTTTTATTTTTATATTTTTTATTTTATTTTTATTTTTACGAATTCATCGAAGAGAAACCATGGCCCAAAACCTTAGTCGAACAGGCTCAACATTTCTGCAAGCGCGATGAACGATAGGAACAGATCAAGGTTTCTCAATTTTGAATCCAAATTGAGAAATCTAAAAATTTTTTTTTTTTATATATATATATTTTTTTTTGATTTTTTAATGAACTCATCGAAGAGAAACCATGGCCCAAAACCTTAGTCGAACAGGCTCAACATTTCTGCAAGCGCGATGAACGATAGGAACGGATCAAGGTTTCTCAATTTTGAATCCAAATTGAGAAATCTAAAAATTTTTTTTTTATATATATATATTTTTTTTTGATTTTTTAATGAACTCATCGAAGAGAAACCATGGCCCAAAACCTTAGTCGAACAGGCTCAACATTTCTGCAAGCGCGATGAACGATAGGAACGGATCAAGGTTTCTCAATTTTGAATCCAAATTGAGAAATCTAAATTTTTTTTTTTTTTATATATATATATTTTTTTTGATTTTTTAATGAACTCATCGAAGAGAAACCATGGCCCAAAACCTTAGTCGAACAGGCTCAACATTTCTGCAAGCGCGATGAACGATAGGAACGGATCAAGGTTTCTCAATTTTGAATCCAAATTGAGAAATCTGATTTTTTTTTTGATTTTTTTTTTTTAAATTTTTTTTTTTTGAAAAGAGAAAGAATGGAAATAAATTCAAAGAATTAGAAATTTCCAAACAAAAAATCTCATCTCATTTTTTTTTTGCAGAATTCAACATAGGCCACCAATTATAAAGTAGCCAAGGAATCGAGAAAAGAAATATAAGCATAGAGCAGAATATATGATATGCAAATATTTCATTTCTAGCATCGTGTTCTCAAATAAACGAGTCCCACCGGGTGATGCCAGCTTGATGGACCGCGCTCCTGCTTGGGTTCCTACCGAGGTCGGCGGACGTGGGAGTCCGTTTGGTCCGACCCTTTCGCAACCGGGGGGGGCAGGGGCGTGCATCAACATTTCTTTTTTTTTGTGGGTGTGCCAGATTTTCTATTTTTACTTGGAATTTGCAAGTGGTGATCCGGAGATCAACCTTCGCAAGTAAAAAGGAAATCAACTTCTTTCAAGTTTTCCATTGCACATATATTTAAGAAAAGAGACATTTTCTTGATTTGCCGTGAAAGGCGATTTTTTTGGCATTTATAGCCGATTTTGGCGTTTATAGCCGATTTTTGGCGTTTATAGCCGATTTTGGCGTTTATAGCCGATTTGGCGTTTATAGCCGATTTACAATCCTTATCAACAATGAAAGACAAGAATTGTGATTTTTGTCTCTTTTAAAAAAAATACAAACTACAATGAAAAGCAAGAAAAGGAGGATCTAACTTCTCAGGAGATTGTGGAGGACTCGTTTAGATTGACGGTCGCAAGCCATATGTGGGCTTCGCCATCATCCATGCAGATGAGAACAGAGGATGCTATTTGATTCACTTGGCTTGGCTATAACCTCGGGTTTTTAGAAGACAAAGACCAAAGGAAGGTCCTATGTCCAATAAAAAACCGAGTAGACGGGCTGAAAAGCCACATCTAAGCCATTGGAGGCAGGAGGAGAAGGCAAGGACCTTGGGGGGGGTACCCCCCAAGGGACTTTTGTCACCTTGTTGCGGTGGCCGGTGTAGAACTTCCGCAGAGTTTTCTCTCTTTTTCCTTTCTCTGGATTTCTGTGCTTCTCTCTGTCTGTGTGTCTGTCTCTTTTTTCCGATCTGGATTCCTTTGGAGTGCTCTCCTATTTATAGGCTCTTGGTAGCCATTTAGGAGAGTTTATGGGCTTTTAATGTCATTAAGCCACATAATGGGAGGAGTTACAAAAATTGAATTGTTTATTTTGTAACTCCTTTTTCTTGGCTTCTGATTGGCCGGAGGAGATTGAGGGCATTTAATCGCCTTTAATCGCCATGATGGGAGGAGTTTCATGGGTTAAATGCCATGAATCTCTTGACTTGTAACTCCCGAATGCTTGCTTCTGATTGGGCCGTCCAAAGAAATGGATTAATGACTGTAATAAAGCTAGTCAATTAATCGCATTAAGTGGTCGCCGAGCAGCTGAAGAGTCGCGGGCCGTGCCACGTCTTTTGGAATTCTTCTGTCGATGATTATCGATGGATCTTCATGTAGATCGACATCAGATGACCATGTAATTTCAGGTGTTTGTTGCCAACAGCGGGTCGGTGCCATCTGTCCTGTCGATTTCTCGATCGGTCGGGTGGAAAGCACACTTTTTTTGGTTGACCGGGTGGCGATCAATACTGTCTTTGATACTCTTGATGATTTACCCGTGTTTTGGACGGATATCAGAGGACTTGGTGTCTCAAAAGCATGAATTTTGGAAAGTACCAGAGGCTGGGCTCCTCGAATCGCGAAAAAACGGCGAAAAACCGGGGTTTCCGGGGCTTTCCCGGCGACCCCGGGGTCCATGGTCGCCGGCGACCCTGGCCCAGGGTCGCAGGGGCCTGCGACCTTGGGCCAGGGTCGCAGGGGCCTGCGACCCTGGCCCAGGGTCGCAGGGGTCTGCGACCCTGGGGGGGTTTTCCCCTTTTTGGTCCCGTTTTGCGTCCGTTTTTGCTCTTTTTTGATTCTTTTTTCTTCTGTACTTTTCTTTGACATTTTGATCATTTATTGGCCTGATTTCTTTGTAGGAAACCTGATGAGAATCCTTGCATTTTATTTTGCAAAGTTTCCAATTTCCTGAGAAAGCCGAAGACTTTGTCGCGCAGAGTTGCCGATTTCCCGTCAGAAGCTGAAACTGGGTCAAACGATGTCGGAATGACCTGAAATTTGGTGTGAAGCCTCTTGAGCAATAAATAAGACCAACCATAGGCTTTTGTTTGAGTTTCGAAGCCGTTTGGGGTCCTATCACCTGCAGACTTGCTTTTTGTCGCGATGAAGATGTCGCGGTTTGATGTGCGGTCAACCGATGTCCGATTGACTTGAAATTTGACAGGGAACCTATTGGAGTCATTTTAAGATGATCCATAGGTTCTGTCTTGGAAATCATGGTCCCGGAGAGCTTTACCGCCGAGAGGCTTGATTTGGCTGTCGGAGAAGCGAAGTTAGGCCAAATGATCTTGAAATGGCTTGAAACTTCTTGTGTACTCCTCTTTTGGCTGTCTGGAAGAATCTTGCAGTTTTTGTTTGATTCTGACAAGATTTTATTTTTGGAAGCAGCATTGCCTATTTATGGCAGGTTGCGACTTCATGTAGCTCTTTGGATCTTGAAAAGGCAAAGTGACATTTTTTGTGTCAACACCGTTCATTTGAGAACATGATGCTAGAAATGAAATATTTGCATATCATATCTTTTGCTCTATGCTTATACTTCTTTTCTCGATTCCTTGGCTACTTTCTAATTGGTGGCCTATGTTAGATTCCGCATCTAAAAAAATGAGATGAGATTTTTTAGAAATTTCTAATTCTTTGAATTTATTTCCACTCTTTCTCTTTTCAAAAAATAAAAATAAAAATCAGATTTTTTCATTTTGAATTCAAAATTGAGAAACCTTGATCCTTTCCTATCGTTCATTGTGCTTGCAGAAATGTTGAGCCTGTTCGACTAAGGTTTTGGGCCATCGTTTCTCTTCGATGAGTTCATTAAAGATCTAAAAACAAAAAACAAAAAAATCAGATTTTTCATTTTGAATTCAAAATTGAGAAACCTTGATCCTTTCCTATCGTTCATCGTGCTTGCAGAAATGTTGAGCCTGTTCGACTAAGGTTTTAGGCCATCGTTTCTCTTCGATGAGTTCATTAAAGATCTAAAACAAAAAAACAAAAAAAAATCAGATTTTTTTCATTTTGAATTCAAAATTGAGAAACCTTGATCATTTCCTATCGTTCATCGTGCTTGGAGAAATGTTGAGCCTGTTTGACTAAGGTTTTGGGCCATCATTTCTCTTCGATGAGTTCATTAAAGATCTAAAAAAAAAAAAACAAATAAAGAATAAAAAATCAGATTTTTTCATTTTGAATTCAAAATTGAGAAACCTTGATCCTTTCCTATCGTTCATCGTGCTCGCAGAAATGTTGAGCTTGTTCGACTAAGGTTTTGGGCCATCGTTTCTCTTCGATGAGTTCATTAAAAATAAAAAAATAAAAAATATATATATATAAAAGACATAGACCACTAAGGTTAAACCAACTGCGTTCTTTGATCATGGTTGATTCAAGAAAAGCCTTGTCCAGAGTGTGGAGACAGCTTGACTGTTCTAGGCAAGGGTCCTCCAAACGGGTTCATTAAGTAATCCTACCCTTACCTGGGGCAATTCTATCAATCGAGATTTCATAAGACCGGGTTAGGAGGCCTATGTGTACTCTCTCGTCTTTTAAATAATTTTTTTTCAAAAATAAAATTTTTAAAAATAAAAAATAAAGAATAAAAAAAAATTTCAAAAAAAATCTTAAAAAAAAAAAAAAAATTAAAAAAAAGATTTTTTTAAAAAAAAAATTTCAAAACAAAAAAAACTTCCGTCATTTTGGATTTAGATTGGAGAAATCTTGGTCTTCTCCTTTCTGAACACTGGCGCTCGCGGAAATCGCTGAGCCCGTGTTCAGATTGGAGTGCCTTTTGCTCTCTTTGATGAACCCGATATTGGCCTTTTAAAAAAAAAAACTCATCATTTTTGGATTCAGATCCGAGAAATTATGGTTCATTTCTTTCCGAGCACTGGCGCTCGCGAAAATCGCTGAGCCCGTATTCAGATCGGAATACCATCTGCTCTCGTTGATGAATCTAATCTTGACCTTTCAAAACTGAGAATCTCATCTCATGGATGCAGTCTCAAAACATTTATGTCTAGCGGTACTAGTACGCCCTTTCAGGGTCTACTGTATTGCGACCGGCACATTTGTAACTCTAACTTTATATTCTTTTAACCTCGAGCAAGCTCTGCTTCTCGATAAGTCGAATTTAAGTTCACAATTGCTTCTAGCAGTCACTGGGACGCTCATTCTGGGCTTACCATACCTGCGATCAGAACAATTGTACCATCTATGGCATTTTGCCTTCTTCATATTGCTTGGGTCATCTCCCTCGAGCGATTTGAAAAGACAAAACCATAGAACTTCCCATTATGATCATTATATTCTTGTGATTACAAATGGATGTGGTCTTGTTTCAAAAATTTTCGAAAAAAACTAACAATGGCAGCATCACTTACCATTACTTTCGATGAGAGCAAGCACCAACTCATGCTTCAACAGAAGCAAACTACGCGCACCTACAAGCGCCCCATCAGCTGCCGAAGCGTCAACTCCCTCGGCAACTCTCTGAGCTCCGGGTCGACCTCGACTCCCCGGACTATCGTCTTTGGGACGCTGGGACCATTCCCACTTCCCGAGGAACAAGCTGCTCCTTCCAAGAAGCAGAAACTCGCCTCTCAACGTGTCACTACCGTAACACCAAAGGCGAGCACAAGAAGGCCCGAAGCCCGTGGCAGCCCCATGAAGCCTCGACCAGCAAACGACCAGGTCTATCCCAAGATTTGGTCCCCAAGACCTTCACCAAAACAAAGAAGGTCCCAAACATCTACCAAGCCAGCATTCCTGGCCCCACTCAAGGAGAACCAGTTCTACCCTCTTGCCTATATGAAAGAGGAGAGACTCATCTCCAATCTGACTCTCAAGTCAACCCAGCATGAGCCGGCTTGTTCCTACAAGCCCAAAATCAAGTCATGCATCACAAGGCCTCTGCAAGCACCTACTAAGGCCTACAAACCTGCTGTTCGACCCTTCATCTCTACAGGGGCCGAACTCCAAAAATTCAAAGCTTCGCAGCAACAGGCGAAAGACAGGGTTCACATCCTGTCCTTGCCCAGCTACAAAGAAGACAGGCTCGGCTGCTACGCCCGAGGGAGCACATCCTTCATCGTCAAAGCCCAGCCAGAGCTGACCGAAGCTCAAGTTGCTCGTCGTATACGCCGCCGCGCGTCGTATCGGCAAAAGAGACTAGAGAAGCAAATGACCCAGCCTCCTACACTTCAAGTCTCTCCCAAATGGGTCGAAAAAGATAGACCCAACCAAGTTGCTGCCGTCCATATGGTTAGAAAAACCAGAAGGCACCAAAAGTTAGCAACAAAAATCCATGTCCGACGTCCGATAACCCGCAGCGTCTCCAGGACAAGAAGACATTCAGAAGAATCCCCTGCTCCTTCAAGCAAAGGACGGCAGAGTGATCCTTCCTCAAGCTCTTCTTCAAAAAGAATGAGCCCCAGCTCAGTCACCAAGACAGTTTCTTCGTTTGAATCACGAAGGATGAACGTCTTGGCTACAAATTCTGAGCCACCACCCCGCAATCCACCTCAAGATGATGCGATCACCTGCATCCAGCAGTTGGAACAAGGCCAGCAGAGGATTGAAACTCTGATGGAAAACCTTCTCCTCGCCTTTCAAAATCAGGTGAACAATGAACCTCCTCCGAATCATCAAGACGATGAGGTAAATGGAGAAGAAAATGAGTCACGCGCCCTTACCAAAAAGGACGTAGACAGTATCCTCGCCAAAGCAAAAGAAGAGGATATACTCAAGGAGCATGGGATCAAGCCACCATATCCCTTATGGATGGACTCGGTCCCGTTCCCCACAAAATTCAAGCATCCTACTCTCCAAACATATACGGGGAAAGGATCAGCCAGACAGCACGTCATCCACTTCAAGATCCTGAAAGGAGCTATCGCGGATCAAGATACACTTGAGATCTGCCTCTTTGCAAGTACCCTAAAATGTACGACCTTCGATTGGTACTCCACTCTGCCGGAGGACTCCATCCAAAATTGGGCCATGCTAGAGACACGCTTCCTGACTCACTTCAAAGGTGAGGATCATCCCGCTACTATGGCTCAACTGTGTAGCCTAAAATAGGAGGAGAATGAGTCAACATATGACTTCATTCACAAGTGGAAAGCAATGGCGTACAAATGCTCTGATGCACTGCCACAAGCGTCGCTAGTCGACATCTGCCGAAACAACATGAAAGCCAGAATCCGCTCCATGATCATCGGCAACAAATCAAAAAACCTGGGAGAACTCCTAGAAGCTTCCATGGAAGCTGAAATGGTGATTAAAGACCTCAACAGTCAGAAATCATCAAGAAAATTGCAAACCGCCATTGCAACCTCTAAACCAAAGAAGAAAGAGGTCCTCAATGTGCAGACCAAGTCAGTTCTTCAACCACCAAAGAAAGCTGAAAACAAAGCTGCGGGTAAGAGACCTGAACTCTCAGATGCCTTCAAAGAACCAGTAGAGAAGAAATATCCGTTTGATGAAGATGTTGATGAAATCTTCGGGGCTCTTGTGGCAAACGACAAGCTCACCTTGCCTGAACCAAAAAGACCGGGTGATGTTGGCAAAACCAACGATCCTCGGTACTGTCCATACCACCAGATGATCTCGCATCCTCTCAATCAATACTTCGTTGTGGGGGAGAAAATAAATGAGATGTGGAAAAACAGAGTCATCACCTTTTACAAAAACTATGGGTCTGCCTCCGTCAACATGGTGACATGTGGACAAACATCAAAATCACCAAAGAAGAAGATCACTACTTCCTTCAAGGTGATAAACTCAATCCAAGCGTCCGAGGAACTGGTTCCTTACCCGACACCAGACGGACAACCCATATGGGTACATCCCGATCTCCTGGAAGATGAAAATTGGGAGGTCGTGAAAACAAAGCCTACAGCTCAACAGCGAAGGCAGGCTAGGAAATATCTCCTTAAGCTCAAACGGCAAGAGAAGACCTAGCCAAAACAAGAAGTCAAAGAAAAGGCAGAGGCTTCCTCTACCGCTTCACTGGAGGCAACAAAAACATCCCTTCCAGAGACTTCAAGGGGGGTAAGAAAATTCACTCTCAGTGATTTCATGCCACCTCAATTCAAAGAAGCCATGCAGGATGCATCATACTCTTGCAATTCGGTAGTTGGATTCTCCATTGATGGATACGAGTCCAGCGACACCGATGATGGATTCGAATCCAATTACACAGACGAGTGGGAGGAGTCCCTTAAAACAGGAGAATACCTCTCCGATGAAGAATGTGTTCCTGAGACTCATCTTATGCCAGTAATCTGGTATAACCCCCTACAGCCACAAGGATCCTGGTCTGATGATGAAGAAGACCAAGAGGCTGTACAAGAAAATGCTGTTGGACCAGCACCCCTCATTGCTCCAGTGGAAATCAACAATCTTGAGCCACAAAGAGTTGATGAAGAAGAAGATTTGGCTCCCATGCCTGATCTTGAAGAATATGCAAGGATTTTGCAGCATCTCGCTCTAGAACAAGAGCAAGACCGCGTCAACGAGCCTCCTCGCAATCCAGAGCCTGAAGTCCCTGAAGACCATCAGGTACATCCTCCCTTAACTCCTGAAAATGGAGAAAATTGCTGGATAGACGATCCTCTTACATCCGAGGATGAGTCTGACTCCGATCAAGCAACGTCTCCCGTTAGAGCTTCCTGTAATGTAATAATTCGGGATTATAGCTCTTTTGAAGCATCGTCTGATGAGAGCACTTACACTCCGGCGACGCCTAGCAATGTATCTTCTGGAGCGACCTCATCTCACGTGACTTTCACTGATATGACACCCTCTTAGGTTTCTTCTCCTGAGACTGTGACTTCAAAGTTCACACCCTTCCTGACTGAAGATTCCCGGCTATTGATGCTTGGGACGATGAATTGGTCAACGAAGAAGAAAGGTTGCTGGATGCTGTTCAGGACTTGTTCCCAGAAAATGCTCCGTGCAACACAATCATTGAGGATGGCAACTCTGCTGCTGATACATCCTCAGCAAATGAAAAACGACAACCTCTTGATCCTGAAGACAATCTTCCAAACGAAGACCCTTCTCAAGAAGCTCTCGAAGTTGGTAGAGGCACCCGCTCTGGCCGGGACTACTACAAAAATTACAACCAATCTTCATTTACATATGTAAATCCTTCGGGAAAAGATGTTGTAAGCTCCCCTAGTGGCAACAATGATGAACATGCAGGCCCTAAGGAGGCTTTCAAGTATGACTTGATTGAACACTTCAAGCACATACCTGCACGTCTGCACAAATTGGATTTATTGCGAATGTCTCCGCACACTCGTGATAATCTCATTTCAGAATTACAAAAGCTGAATGAGGATGTCGACAAACATGCCCCCGCAAGTCCTCCAAATTGAAATGGATTACCGGGTCAAAAACTCAGAAGCCTCCTCAAAGGGAGGAAAGAAGAAAACTGAGGGATCATGCATTGAAAGCCTCTCGGTTAAAAAAGCAGCCAGTGCAACCATCACCTTCACAAAGGACGACCTTCTACTTGGCGAAACAAGGCATAACCGACCCCTGTACTTCACAGGGTACATCAAGGAAATGCCTATGCACAGAGTTCAGATCGACCCAGGTTCTGCACTCAACCTCATCTCCACATCGACTCTCGAAGAGTTGGGCATCCCACCCAGCAAACTGAGCCACACATCTGTATCTATCTTTGGATACGATGGGAGTACTCAAAGGCCTATCGGCAAAATCAGGTTCAAGTTGCAGATCGGTGATCTTATTTCTGAAGTCACTGTGTATGCAATAAAAATCCATTCATGCTACAACATCCTTCTCGGACGCCCTTGGATCCACGAGAATAGTGTTGTCCCTTCAACTCTACATCAATGCATTAAGTTTGTTGGCGACGACGGCATGATACATCGAGTCTTTGCGGACAGAAAACCCTTCAAAGGTAAAGAAGTCCACTTTGCAGACTCACAGATGTATGAAGGTGAAAAAGAAGAAGAGGAGAAGCAAACAGCATCCTTTGCCGAAAATCTCCAGAAAGATAAAGGCAAAGCTCCTCAACAATTGCCGGAAGAAAACAAACCATCCGGTAAATCCGAAGAGAGCATTCAAACTCCCTTCATCATCTCCCTCAAACCTTTAAAGCCTTTGGTCATCACAACTAAAGTGAAGAAGGTAAAGCAAAGGCCTGGGGGCAAATTTGTTGTCTCTTTCGTGTCTATCATGCAAGACACGGATTCGGATTCAGAGCCAGAAGACGACACATCGTCAAGCCAAGTTGACACTCAGAAAGTTTAGCCTGCTCTTACTCCTATAGAGACAACTTTTGACATAGAAGATCCTACGTCAGCTTCATTCGTTGTTCCAGCAACTTCAGCAAAGGAAAAGCCGATCTTCTTCCATAGATCGGATGCTTCTTCATCAAACTCTATGCTTGAACCTTTCCAAAATGAAGGTATACCTCAACTATCCTAATATAGTTCTGTGGCACAAGCTATTATGAAGAAAATGGGCTATGACGCTCAAAACCCAGTCGGTTTGGGAGAAGGACACGGTATTCTCACGCCATTGGGGCCCGTCTTGACCAAAAGCCAGCTGGAAGATTGGAGACTCAACGGCTATATAGAAAAGTCTTCACACGGGTTAGGGTATGATCCCGACACTCCCCTGAGACAGTTGACACAAAGGCTTAAAAGTCAATATACTGACCAAGCTTCAACATCTCAAGTCCATGAAGACATCGATCTCCCTGGATATCTCTTCGATGAGTCACTTGACAAAGATCCAGGAAGCTCATCCAATTGGCACGATTTCTCTGAGAATGAAGAGGAGTTATCCGATGGCACAGACGTGTGGTCTTCTGACCCAAAAGAACCCTCATCTCCAAAAGAAGTAGCCTACTTCGACCCGGTTTCAACAGGCGATTGGGATCATCTCATAGCAAGCCTTGGGAAAATTACCGATCAAGAAGACCCGTGGAAAGGAATAAAACCTTGGTCTGGAAATGCCCTTGAAACCCCAAAAGGTTTCGTAGTGCTGGAAGCCTCCGAAAATATTGTGGAGGAACCACCTTCGAACCTTCCAACAGAAGATCATGTTCAAAAGATAGACTTGGGAACACCAGATAACCCACGTCCTGTATTCATAAGCAAGAATATAAAGGATGATGAGTTACCCGAGTATATCACCTTTCTTCGCGAGTTCGTTGATTACTTTGCATGGTCTTACGCTGAAATGCCTGGCTTAGACCCCAAAATAGCAGTCCACAAACTCAATCTTCAAGAAGACATCAAGCCTGTCAAGCAAGGCCAAAGAAGATTCCGTCCAGATGTGATGGATAAAATTGAACAAGAAGTTCAAAAACTCAAAAGCGTCGGCTTCATCCTTGAGGAACAACATCCTGAATGGTTGGCCAACATTGTCCATGTGACAAAGAAAAACGGGCAGATCAGGGTCTGTATTGACTATAGAGACCTGAATGGCGCATGCCCAAAAGATGAATTTCCGCTCCCCATACCTGAGGTAATGATTGATAATACCTGTAGATTCGAGCGAATGACATTCATGGATGGTTTCTTTGGCTACAATCAGATAAAGATGCATCCTGAAGATGAAAAACATACATATTTTCGGACCCCATTTGGCGTGTATTATTACACTGTCATGCCATTTGGTCTGAAAAATGCTGGTGCCACATATCAGAGGGCTATGATGAAAATATTCCAAGATATGCAACACAAGACGGTTGAATGTTACGTTGATGATCTCGCTGTCAAAAGCAAAAGAAAAGAAGATCATCTCGAAGACCTTAGAGAAGTCTTCCTCCGGCTTCGCGAACACAAAATGCGAATGAATCCTTTGAAATGCTTCTTCGGCGTCTCGTCGGGTAAATTCCTCGGATTCTTAGTTCGGAAAGCTGGAATAGAGCTTGACCCCATAAAAGTCAAAGCCATTCTAGAAATGCCCTCTCCAAGAACCTTGAGAGAACTCAAAGGGCTTCAAGGGAGATTGGCCTACATCAGACGGTTCATCTCCAATCTTTCGGGGAAATGCCGTCCATTCTCCCGGTTGATGAAAAAAGGTGTAAATTTTGTCTGGGATGCTGACTGTGAAGCTGCTTTCCAAGACATCAAGTCATACCTGACAAAACCTCCAGTGTTAGCTGCTCCTACCACTGGAAAACCATTCATCGTGTACACAAGAGCCCTTGATCACTCTTTAGGAGCTCTGCTTGCGTAAGAAGATGATCAAAGAAAAGAAGCTGCTCTATATTACCTCAGCCGCATGCTAGTAGGTGCAGAGCATCGCTACTCTCCAGTCGAAAAAGAATGTCTTGCAGTGATGTTCGCCATACAAAAACTGCGTCACTACTTGCTTTTCAACATAGTATACCTGGTCTCGAGGGTCAACCTCTTGAAGGTCCTTGTCACAAAGGCAGGTTCTCTCAATGCTCGACTGGCAAAATGGTCTATCCTTCTGTCACAATTTGATATTAGATATGTACCATAAAAGGCAATCAAAGGGCAAGCTCTAGCGGACTTCTTCGCAGAGCATCCATTGCCTAAAGATTCTCCACTCAGATATGATCTCCCAGACGAACCAGTCTACAATGTGGAGACTTTCTCACAAAGTGCCTCCTGGAACATGTACTTTGACGGTGCAACCAAGACAAATGAAAAAAGACAGCTGATCTCGGGAGTTGGCATCCTCTTTGTTAGCCCCGACAAATACATGATTCCACACGCTTTCTCGCTACTGGAACCATGCACAAACAATGCAGCTGAATATCAAGCTTTGATCTTAGGATTGGAACTCGCCATCGAATCCAGTATCACCATGCTGGAAATCTTTGGAGACTCTCAACTGATCGTCAACCAGATGAATCAGAAATTTGAAGTTAGGAAGCCAGATTTGCTGCCTTACTACAACAAGGCACAATCGCTTCTGCAAAAGTTTGACATCTGTCACATCACCCACATTCGTAGAGGTGAAAACATACGTGCAGATGCCCTGGCTGGACTTGCCGCATCCATGGCAATCCAGGAAGGGAAAAACATGCAAATCACAGTGTGCGAAAGAAGAATCCTTCCTCCTCTTAACACACACCAAGCAGTTGCTGAATGCCACCAAGTGGTTGGAAGTCAGATTTCAATCCTTCAAACTTCAATCGGCGACTGGAGGGATCCGTTCATTGATTACATTATGTTCGGAATCCTACTTGAAGATCCAAAAGAATGGGTAAGCATCCAAAGGCGAACCCCAAGCTTTCATTTGGATATTCCTTCAAAAATCCTTTACAGGAAATCCTTCAACGGAGTACTTCTACGCTGCTTATCACAACAAGAGGCTAAAGAAACACTCAAAGAAGTTCATGCTGGTCTTTGCGGAGCTCATCAGGCTGGTCCCAAGCTCTATGATCAGATAAAAAAGTTAGATTATTACTGGCCTACCATGGTAGCTGACGCAATGCAATTTGCTAAGCGCTGCCAACAATGCCAAATTCATGGAGATTACATTCACATGCCTCCAGAATGGCTGCATCCTACAGCGATTTCATGGCCTTTTGAAGCCTGGGGTATGGACATCATAGGTCATATTTCTCCTCCTTCGAGCAAAGGTCATCGCTTCATCTTCGCCGCTATGGATTATTTCTCTAAGTGGTCAGAAGCATTTGCGTTCAACGAAATGAAGACCTCATCAGTCCTTCAGTTCCTGCGCACCAACATCATTTGTCGTTTCGGCATACCCAAAAGATTCATCCATGATAACGGACCACAATTCCGGGATCATCAATTCTACAGGTTCTGCGACAAATACAAAATCCAAAGCTGTCCTTCGACTCTATACAATCCGGCAGCAAACGGATTAGCAGAAGCTTTCAATAAGACACTCTGCAAAATCCTCAAAAAAAATGGTCTCTAGTCACAAAAGAGACTGGAGCGACAAAATGTCTGAAGCTTTGTGGGCCTATCAAACCACCGTTCGAGGACCAACCCATAGGACACCATTCTCCTTGGTCTATGGATGCGAAGCTGTCGTGCACTTGGAAGTACAAATTCCTTCCTTGAGGGTATCCTTGCAAAATGACATGACTCAAGAAAGCAATGTCAAATTACGACTCCATGAGCTGGACAAGCTCGATTAGAGACGGCTCGAAGCTCAACAAAGCATTGAACTTTATCAAGCACGCATGGCAGGATCTTTCGACAAAAAGGTCAGGCAACGCGCCTACAAAAAGGGTGACTTAGTCCTTGCGGTAAAAAGACCAATGGTCTTCGCTCACAAGTCCAAATGCAAATTTGAGCCAAAATGGGAGGGACCCTACGTCATCGACAAGGTTTTCTCCAACGGCGCATACGCACTCCTAAACAGGGAAGGTGATAGATGTATGCTGCCTATCAACGGCAAGCTCTTAAAGCGGTACTACCCTTGAAGACTTACCCAACTGGGTAAGAGCAATGCCTGTACAGCCAAAACCGGTTTCCAGGTACACACTCGCTAAACCCACCTTTTTTTTAGAATTTTCATATCAAATGTTAAAATTTCTAGAAATTTAAACAATGCTTACTTCCATCGTTTCATTGTTCAAAAATCCAAGTTTAGGAACCTTTCCCTAACTTGACCAAAATTTTCAACCTTTGAACCCAAAATTCATGGCTTGAAAGAAAATCCGGATTCAGGGATTTCCACCCTAGTCACCCTGCCTTTTACCGCCAAAATGGTTTTAGGTTAAAACTTATGACCCTCGTGTCTTTAAACAAAAAAAAAATGGTTTTTCAAAAAAACCGCGGGGAAGCGACGCTTAGTCGATACTCGCACAAATCGGAAGCATACGAACCACATTCGACACTTCCAAAATTGCAGGGAAGCAACATTTCGTCGATACTTTCAAAATCCAAAACTGTTGAGACGTAACATTTCAGTTGATATCCACAACCTAAATTTCAAAGGTTCAAAAAAATCTAAAAACCGTGGAGATGTAACATTTCAGTTGATATCCACAACCCAAATTTTAAAGGTTAAAAAAAAAACCTAAAAAACCATGGAGACGCAACATTTCAGTTGATATCCATGACCCAAAGGTTCGAGAAAACCACAAATTTCAAAAAATCGTGAGGAAACGATATCAAGTCAGTACCCGTAAAACCAACACTTTTTTGAAAAGCAAGGATGCGCCATTCCATCGATACTTGCACCCAAATCCGCGAGGATGCGACATTCCATCGATACTCGTAACCGAATGAGCAAGGATGCGATATTCCATCGATACTTGTAAGAACATTCAGCAGGGAGGCGACTTTTAGTCGATAGTTGCATTTTTTAAATCGAAACCGGCTATAAATGCCACAAACCGGCTATAAAATGCCACCAAACAGGCTATAAATGCCACAAACCGGCTATAGATGCCACCAAAACAAACCGGCTATCAATGCCACAAACCAAAAACTTTGGCTTTAAAAAAAAACCCGGCTATCAATGCCACAAACTCGGCTATCAATGCCACCAAAACCGGCTCTCATGCCAAAAATCGGCTTCCATGCCACAAACAAAATCTGGCTTCCATGCCAAAACAATCATTTGACAAAAGATTTTCACAAAATGACAGCTTTTGATCAAATCCCATTTAACAATTACTTTTATCACAAAAAGATTTAAGTAAGCGTAGGGAAAACAAAAAAAAAGAGGCATCCCATTTAGCAATTACTTTTATCACAAAAAGATTTAAGTAAGCGTAAGGAAAAAAAAGAGGCATCCCATTTAGCAATTACTTTCATCACAAAAAGATTTAAGTGAGCGTAGGGAAAAAAAAAGAGTACCAAAAAATACATGTGGTCCCAAAATAAAAAGAAAGTGTTCACAAGCACTACAAAAAAAAGGGGAAAAGTACAAAAAAAAAATACAAGTGGTACTAAAAAAAAAAGAAGGATGGTTTCTGTTAAAAAAAAACAGGAGCTCAATAAAAAATGGTCTCCAGCCAAGAGTTCAGCTCCTCAAGCAAACTTTTGGCCTCAGCCGTCAGGGATTCCAGGGCATGATTTTTCAAGAACTTGCCATGAGATGCTGGGGTGGGCTGTAACCCTTCTTTCGCACCGGGAAGCTTATCCCGAGCAGTTTGCCATTGTTTGTTCTCTTCAAACTTCCTTTTAAGAACTCGATCAGCATCTGCAACCCAGCGAATCAGAGCACTCTCCCTGTCACGAGCCTCTGTTATTGCAGCCCTCTTGGCAGCGACTTGTGCCTGCAGATGCTCAAGACGTTTCCCGGATTAATCAACCTCCCTCTCAAGGATGTTAAGGTCATGTGTCAGCCCAATGATGGCTAGCTCTTCTAAGTTCTTCTCTCGGACTATCTGCTTCCTACTTTGTGTAGCCTCATCCAGGTTAGACTGAGCCTTATCCGTAAGGTCCAGGAACATCTCCTTGAAGAACTGGCCGTCAGGAAAACCCATGGTCTCAAACCACTTATCACCCAGCTCAATGATACTATCAACGATCGCCCTGGCACTTGTGACATCCAGACCAGCCTCTTCAGCATCCCCAAGAATCTCACGCACATGCTGGATCATCTCAAATCCGGCATCTAAGTGCCCAGAAAGCAGAGTCTCAATCCAAGATCTCAGAACCCGCACTACCACCTTCTTCGCAAAAAGAAGAGATGGCCCAGCTGAAGATTCGCCCAACTCCGTTGGTCGGCTGCTCATGTCATCACCTATTGGAAGAGTAACAAAAGAACTCTTTCCAGTTGAAGCTGCTCCTGCTCAGGAAGCAATTTCAGCACGAGGTATCTCCTCAACAGTGTCAGAACTGGTCCCAGGAGTCTCTACCTCTGGATCAACCTCTGGCATCCCTTGCTCTAGTTCTGAAGGAAGTGATGGACTCCCCTCTGTCACCTCAAAACCTGCCAAAGAAACACAAAAAGGTATGAGTATAATCCTGTTTGAAAATCATTATCAGGGTTATTACTACAAAATACCTTCTTCGACGACTGGCGGAACACTTTCTTCCCCCATGAACTCATCGGAAGCATCATCAACATTTGCGTCCATCGATGGTTCAAAGTCATCGAAATCCTGTAACAAGTCAGCTGGCAAGAAAAATGTTAGCAAAAGAAGTCATACCAATTGGAGATTCTGGATTCACTCTAGAGTCCCTCGGTTCTTCTTCAGGTGCCCCGACAAGATCCGTCACCACCTCATCGGTTGGAACCTCAGGCATCACCAAGCTTCCTCTGCTAAAAAAAAAAAAAAGAAAAGCAGAAACAAGAAGCAAATCAGAACATGGAAAAATCCATGAAAAGAAATGGAAAGAGAAAAAGGAAGAATCATACCTTCACCGACGGTCTCTTCTTCTCGGCTTCTCTTCTCTGGAGGCTCGTCAGCATCCACTGGCACATCCTCATTGATAGTAAGAGGAACTTCCAAGTCAGGAGAGTCCTCATGCTGCCTCTTGCTGCGATGATGACTCCTCCTCCTCTTACTCCGGTGGGCTCGCTTCTTAGAGGAACCTGCCCCGCTGTCAGAGTCAGGTTTCCCACTTGACTCCTCACTGGATGGTCTACCCTTACCAGTAGACTCAACGGAAGCTTGCCTTTGCGCTGCTTGCATCCAAGCATCAAGTTCGGCTTCCTCCTGTTCTAGCTGCTCTAAAGCCTCATCAGGTATTTTTCGAATAGCTTTAGAACCAATGACGCCCTGGTCACCGAGAAAGCCTATCTTGTGCTTCTGTCCAGAAAGGAAGGCCCAAACTTCCTCTCGCCAGACGCCATTCGACTTTCCAAGGCCCTTTCCAGATGCCAGCTTCATATCAAGCTCCTTCTTGGAAAGCCCCTGATATGCCGAAAAGCTTTTCGCGAACCATTTCGCAAAGCCGGCAGTCCGGGAAGTCAACAACACAGGATAAAAGATCATGGCTGTAGTGTCTTCAGCATTATAGAAAGCCCATGCATTTCTCCCATCCTGTAAACCTCCAAAGCGCTTCACCATGCTTGAAGGCGCTCCAACAACGCCTTGAGAAAAACCCAACTGCAAAGCAAAGCGAGAGGCTACATACGGCTGGATGTCGACGAAAAGATGTCTGCGGTACACCATCGTGCCGATACGTATGCTGAAAAGCCACTCATTCTCTACATTCTTCAAGGAGTAATGCCTTCCCGACCCCGCCCTGGTAGAGTCTCGGGAGGCACCAAAATCAAAAGCCTTCTTCCGCAACTCTGGAGAAAGCTTCACTGAAGATTGCCCCATTTCGACGTCCCTGAACCGTCGGATCCTCATGCGAGCAAACAAAAGTGATTCGGACACGGCTTTGCCCTTAGCCAGCTGAATCATCAGAGGATCATCATCCTATGCAGCACCCAGCCGGTGGAAGCCAGGACAGTGGTACACGTATCACGAATAAAAGATATGGGCTGAAAATACCCTATTCATAGGGAGCCCAAGCCGAACTGAAAAAGCAGCAGCCTGCAGTTCGGTACACAGGTAGGAGTAAAGAGCTGGCACCAAAACAAGCTGCTCTCCAAACGCCATCTGACAAGCCGGAAAAATACAATGCGGCATGATGTACGTTCCATCTCCTCCAGCAAAAATAGCCTCACCAAGCCAATAAGTGAGGTAAACAGCGAGATCTCTATGCAGTGCAATGTCAGGACATATGGCGTTTGTACTCGCATAGAAATCTCTCAACTCTTCTTGCATAGCCAAGATCTTCTTCGAACTTAGATCCTGAGCCCTGGCTTCCTGGGTCGCACTATCAGAAGACTCCCTGCTATCAAAAAAGTTGGGGAACGAAGAGCTAGAACTCATCCAACTGCTGGATCTAACTTTCAAACCCTCCTTCTCCTTCAAAAAAATCATAGAAGGCGACGAGCTGAAAATACAGAAGCCTGAACTCCTCAGACCGCCCCTCAAGGACGCTGTCAATTGGCATAAACTCCTCATAGAGTTTACCAAGGATGGGCAATCCAGTAATGGCGCTCAGCTCCTTCAAAGAGAAACCAATCTCACCATTCGTCACAACGAAGGTATTGGTTTGTGGGAGGAATGACTCCAGCAAGCCAAGAAGGCCTCGTCGGAAAAGATCACAGTCTCCCTAAAGGCGCGGACCGCATCAAAAGTCCCGGCTTCCTTCAAAACGGCGCCACCAATCAGCAGGACGCGATCAGTCCACGACTTCCACTCAGAGTCAGCATTGAAACGGCCATGAAGTCGAAAAGGCTTTATCCAATTGCTGCCGTCACCGCTGAAAATACCAAGGCCCACCGGTCTCAAATCGACCGATGGATAATCAGAGCCCTTGTAGCCGCTGGATGGCATCAACAGGTCCATGTCAGCAGGCGACCTCTCCGTATATCCAGGAGAACTGCCAACAAAAACCCCGGTCTTGATTACATTTGTCCTTCTCACCCAGCTTGGAGGATCTTCCCTCTTAGAGCACGTGGGGGCAAGGCTCATGATCGAGACGGTGCGATCAAACATCGACCGGGTAGCAATAGTCTTCTTCTCACCATCTGCTGTGAAAGAAAACTGAAAACATCTCCTCTGGTATGTCATGTCATCAGGGACGGCATCACCAAAGAAGAAGGTAGGCTTGGGTAAAACACTCTGATCTTCCATCACCTATGGACGACAGCTTACCATGATCTTATAGAATTCCTCTCCCTTGAGAGCGATCAGTTGCTGCCTCATCTCATCTCTGTTGAAGGAGTCGAACTCTTCCGGATTTCTCTCAACATACTAGACCTTCTCCCAGGCCTGCTGAACGGCCGGATTAGAAGATTTAGTAGATCGACGAGGTACGCTTGTAGCAGGCTCTTTACCCTTGTTCGTTCTGGAAGAACCACATGCAAAGGATGGAAAAGAAAAGATCAAACATCAAAATGACAGAATCTCGCTAAAAAAAATCTGGCGAAATTTTGACATGATGCCGGGGCAGTTCCGAAGAAAATGAACTATCCCGAAAGAAATAGAAAGCTTGAAGATGGGCTCAACATTACTGCGAGCTCCGAAACTCCAAACTTTCGAAACCTCAAAGTCTCCGCAAAATTAGGAAGGGCTCAACATCGCTGCGAGCTCCAAATTCCCAAATTTGCGAAAACTTTCAGGTATGCTATCACATCATGCTACAATTCAATTTACAAAAAATATACATGCATGAACATCTTGGTTTGCGAAAAAAATGCATTATCATGATGAGCAAAAAAAAGAAAAGAAAAGAAACTTTCTAAAAAAAAAAAGAAAAAGAGAGAAAGAAAATAAAAAAAAACAAAAGAAAAAAAAGGGGCTGGCCCACAGGCCGTGGCCCACGGGCCACGTGGCCGTACGGACAGATCCGTACGGCAAAAAAAAAAAAAAAAACACATGCAAAAAAAAGAAGAAGAAAGCAAAAAAAAAAGAAAACGTGTAAAAAAAAGAAGCAAACACGTGGAAAGGAAAACGAAAAGAAAAGAAAAGAAGAAATAAAAAAAGAAAGAACTTTTTTTCCTACAATGGGGTTTTCTTGAAAAAAGGGAACTTACTTGAAGCTATTGATGTAGAAGAAGAAGAAAAGTCTTGAAGATCTTGAAGAATAAGTACTCTTGGTCTTGAAGCCCTCTTGGGATTGTTGCAAAAGAAAGTAATAAGAGCAAGAGATCCAACCTCCTCCTTGCTTTTATAGAAGAAAGCAAACCAAAGAAGGGAAGAAGAAAGAGGTAAGTGTTACTAATTAGTAACCTTACCAAAGAAAGAGATTAGAAAGATTCTTTCCCAAAAGAAAGATATCTTGAGGGATTCTCTCCCAAAAAGAAATCAATGAGAGATTTTCTCCCAAAAGATAGGATCAATAAAAGATTCTTTCCCAAAGGAGGATATCTTGAGATATTCTCTCCCAAAATAAAGGGAACATGAGAGATTCTCTCCAAGTAAAGACATTCTTAGATATTCTCTATCCAAAGGAAATATTTTTGGATATTCTTTACAAAAATGACACCATATGAGATCTAAGCCATTTCAAAAGCTTAAGGTCCCATGGGTTAGCCCATATGAGCCAGGTTTGACCACCTAGGCACTTAAAAAAAAATTGGGCTTTTAGTCAAAGAGAAATCCCTCTTACCAAGAGTATACAAAAATGGTTCCATGCCTCTTTTGAGTTGATTGGACCATACAAAGAAAATTCCAAGCCCCATGAGCTTCTAAAAATCAAACCATCCAGCCTCATATACCAAATTGAGCCAAAATCTTGAAATTGACATTCCACAAAATCCAAACTAAATCCTAATCCCCTAACTTGCCACATACAGCTTGTTAGGTTATAAGACCAAAATCAAAAACCAAAACCTGATCCCCTAACTTGCCACATACAGCCTGTTAGGTCACAAGATCAAAACCAAAATTGATCCCCAAAATTCCACATAGAGCTTGTTGGGTCACACGATCAAAACCATACCCGACCCCCTAACCTGCCACATACAGCCTATTAGGTCACAAGGTCAAAAACCAAATCCACATCTCTGATGTCATCTTCAAAACTTTGCCTCGAGATGGTACGTGATCCCTTTCACTACCATAAAATTCCCCTGGAAGCTCAAAAGGCTACAAATACCAAAAAAGAAAAATGGCTCAAAGACTCTTAGTCCAGTCACAGGCTCTCCTTCACAAATCTCTTCGAGGCACATCGACTACAAAAGTTAAGCAACTCGTCACTGTACCTCGAGGGGGCATTTGTTGACACCAAAAATGTCACTTTGCCTCTTCATGATCTAAAGAGCTACATGAAGTCGCAACTTGCCATAAATAGGCAATGCTACTTCCAAAAAATCAAATCTTATCAGAATCAAACAAAAACTGCAAGATCCTTCAGGACAACCAAAAGAGGAGTACACAAGAAGTTTCGGGCCATTTCAAAATCATTTGGTCTAACTTCGCTTCTCCGGCAGCTGAAAAGGAGCTCCCGCGGCGAAAGCATCAGAGACACCAAATCTTCGATCAGAGCCGATGGATGGTCTCAAAATACATTCAAAAGGCTCCACGTCAAGTTCCGAGTCAAACCGACAACGTTTGGCCTTACATCAACCCTCGAACAGCTAAATCAAGCCTCTCGGCGGCGAGAACCACCGAGGCCATTACTCATCAAATAGAGCACATGGACGGCTTCAAAATGCTTACAAAGGGCTACACGTCAAATTTCAAGTCATTTCGACAGCATTTGACCATACTTTGATGCTCGGAAGCCAAATCAGGCCTCTCGGCGGCGAAGCTCCCCGGGACCATGGTTTCCAAGATAGAGCCTATAGATCATCTTCAAATGACTCCAATAGGTTCCCTGTCAAATTTCAAGTCAATCGGACATCGGTTGACCGCACATCAAACCGCGACATCTTCATCGCGACAGAAGCAAGTCTACTGGTGATAGGACCCCAAACGGCTTCCAAAACTCAAACAAAAGCCTATGGTTGGTCTTATTTATTGCTCAGCAGGCTTCACCCCAAATTTCAGGTCATTCCGACATCGTTTGACCCAGTTTCAGCTTCTGACTGAAAATCGGCAGATCTGCGCAACAAAGTCTTCGGCTTTCTCAGAAAATTGGAAACTTTGCAAAATAAAATGCAAGGATTCTCATCAGATTTTCTATAGAGAAATCAGGCCAATAAATGATCAAAAATATCAAGGAAAAATACAGAAGAAAAAAGAATCGAAAAAAACAGCAAAAACGGACACAAAACGGGACAAAAGGGGGAAAAAAACCCAGGGTCGCCGACCCCCGCGACCCTGGGGGCCCGGGATCGCCCGGTGGGCACCGGAAACCCCGTTTTTTCGCCGTTTTTTTCGCGATTCGAAGCGTCCGGCCTCTGTTATTTTCCAAAATTCATTCTTTTGAGACACCAAATCCTCTAACATCCGTAAAAAACACGGGTTAATTCATCAAGAGTATCGAAATCAACATTGATCGCCAACTGGTCAACCAAAAAAAAAGTGTGCTTTCTACCCGACCGATCTAGAAATCGGCTGGACAGATGGCACCGACCCGCTGTTGGCAACCAACACCTGAAGTTACATGGTCGTCCGATGTCTATCTACATGAAGATCCATCGATGATCATCGCCAGAAGAATCCCAAAAGACGCGGCACGGCCCGCGACTCTTCAACTGCTCGGCGACCACTTAATGCGATTAATTGACTAGCTTTATTACAGTCATTAATCCATTTCTTTGGACGGACCAATCAGAAGCAAGCATCCGGGAGTTACAAGTCAAGAGATTCATGGCATTTAACCCATGAAACTCCTCCCATCATGGCGATTAAAGGCGATTAAATGCCCTTAATCTCCTCCGACCAATCAGAAGCCAAGAAAAAGGAGTTACAAAATAAAGAATTCAATCTTGTAACTCCTCCCTTTATGTAGCTTTATGACAATTAAGGCTCATAAACCCTCCTAAATGGCTACCTAAAAGCCTATAAATAGGAGAGCATTCCAAAGAATTCCAAATCGGAAAAACATAGAGATCGGAAAAAACACAGAGATCATCGGAAAAAGAAGACAGATCCCAGATCAGAAAAAAGCACAGAAATCCAGAGAAAGAAAGAGAGAAAACTCTGCGGAAATCCTACACCGACCACCGCTACAAGGTGACAAAAGTCCCTTGGGGGTACCCCCCGAAGGTCCTTGCCTTCTCCTTCTGCCTCCAATGGCTTAGACGTGGCTTTTCAGCCCGTCTACTTAGTTTTTTATTAGACATAGGACCTCCTCTTGGTCTTTGTCCTCTAAAAACCTGAGGTTATAGCCAAGCCAAGCGAATCAATAGCATCCTCTGTTCTCATCTGCATGGATGATGGCGAAGTCCACATATGGCTTGCAACCATCAATCTGAACAGGTCCTTCACAATCTCCTGAGAAGTTAGATCATCCTTTTCTTGCTTTTCATTGTAGTTTGTATTTTTTTTAAAGAGACAAAAATCACAACTCTTGTCTTTCATTTTTGATAAGGATTGTAAATCGGCTATTAACGCCAAAATCGGCTATAAATGCCAAAAAATCGCCTTTCACGGCAAATCAAGAAAATGTCTATTTTCTTAAATATATGTGCAATGGAAAACTTGAAAGAAGTTGATTTCCTTTTTACTTGCGAAGGATGATCTCCGGATCACCACTTGCAATTCCAAGTAAAATAGAAAATCTGGCACACCCACACAAAAAAATGTTGAAGCATGCCTTTGCCCCCCGGTTACGAAAGGGGTCGGACCCAAACGGACTCCCACGTCCGCCGATCTCGGTAGAACCAGGCAGAAGCGCGGTCCATCAAATAACAAAAAAAAAAAAACAAAAGAAAAGAAAATCATACCTCTATTACTTGAATCTGACCATAATAAAAGGAAGAGAATTACAAAAAAGAACAGGTAAGAGGTCTTGGATTTTGGTGGAACTCGATTCACCTCCTAATTTACATGAGTTTTTTTATTGATCATCAGTAGGAAGTGATGGGGTAAAGGGCGTTCTGGGATTGCAAATGGGCAAACCCATATCTCCCTTTGCCTTGGCTCACACACCTAATATATACTTCATGCTTATTATATATATCTAATATATTATTATTATTATTTAATATACGTTATTATTGGGCACAGGCTCAGCATGGACGTTATGATCAAAACAGTCCTGATTGGATCACGGGTCACCTAATTAGTTTTTTATAAACATTTGCATAAAAGAGTCGATTGGTGTAGTGGTGGAGATGTTGAAATTGCCAAAGGTTATGGGTTTGAATTTTCTAAGCCATCTTTTTTTGGGGTAAAGGGTAATAGACCGAGTTATACGGGTTAGGTTGAGCCTAACCTGACCTGAACTGCATTTAATGCAGGTTATGCGAGATCAAAATGGGTGTGGTTGTAATCTTGCAACCCGTTTTAAAAACTGGTCGGTCATAGGCCAGGGTACAGAAGGTGGGCCCCACCTCTAACCCGACCCGAAGTGGCCCGACCCGCCCTATATTCATCAAAGGGATTGGGTTCATTTTAAAATTGGAGAAATTATGTGAATGTAGAAATTAACTACACTTAGTTTAAAAATGCAATTGTGATCCAATATATATATTGCACACGTTCACAATATGCAACTTTTATTGCATTGCATAGTGAGTGAGAGATTGTAGGGATTTTTGAAACTATGGTTGTGATTATAGGGATTTTTGAAGAGAAAATGTGTGTGTAGATGGAGAGATTTTTAGGAGAAGGAGAGATTTTACTGGATGTGTGTGTAGTGGGAGAGAATTTAGGGAGAAGGAGAGATTTTAGTGGAAAATTGGATTGTGTTTAGAAGTTGCCACATGTCATCCTCTCAGGAAGCCTCCCAAATTGGAATTTGAGGAACTGAAATGTGAGGAGATTCTTTTTGAATTGTGGGTATATACTATTTGAATAGTGTGCAATATTATTTGGAAAGTAAAAGATAATGATTAATCTTGTATTCATATTCAAAATTCAAAATTGGAGAGCCTTTTGGACATTCTTACTATCCTATTTTGTAGGAAAATTAGATAATGGTGATTTGTTGAGATTGGATGAGAAGGGCAATTCAGGAATGTGGCATCGCAAAAAGTCTGAGGACGAGCATCATGTTACGAAGAGAGTCTATCCATTCCCTTGGTCAGCAGAAGCCTCTTTTTTTTCCCATCCCAACCAATGGAAAATTCTGGTGGGGCCCATCATGTTAGGAAGAGAGTCTATCCATTCCCTTGGTCAGCAGAAGCCTCTTCTTTTTCCCATCCCAACCAATGGAAAATTCTGGTGGGGCCCATCATGTTAGGAAGAGAGTCTAAGGAATAAATCTGGTGGGGCCCATCAATGTTAGGAAACCATCGAGTGCTCTCTATCTCTATCTCACCAATTCAAATTGCATGGAGTCCTTCTTTTTCCCATCCCAACCAATGAAAAGCTATCCATTCCCTTGGTTAGCAGAAGCCTCTTCTTTTTCCCATCCCAACCAATACAAAATTCTGGTGGGGCCCATCATGTTAGGAAGAGAGTCTAAGGAATAAAGAATAGTGTCTCTCTCTTTATCTCTTAAATCTGGTGGGGCCCACCATGTTAGGAAGATAGTCTAACGAATAAATCTGGTGGGCCCATCATGTTAGGAAGAAAGTCGATAAGTCAAGATTGAAAATTTCAATTTCAAAACCATTGAGTACTCTCTATCTCTATCTCACCAATTCAGATTGCATGGAGTCCTCCTTCTTTTTCCCATCCCAACCAATGAAAAGCTGATTGTGTCTCTGTTGCTGGCTGTTCTTCTGCTGCCAGTTCCTCTTCAGTGGGCTCAGCATGCCGAAAGTTTGAAGCTGTTCTTTTTGGGGTGCAGTCCTGTCAGTTTTGCTTGGCGAGTAGCTGCTCTGCCTGTCTTTGCTGCCTATTCTCTGCAGAGTTGAGTGCTGCACTGCTTTGTTCTGCTAAGAGGAGTAGTGTGCTGAATGGTTTCGTTCTGCTGGTTGGCTTCTCCTTTGCATGTAGTGCAATTCGCCTGGAGGGGAGTTGGTACTTTTTAATTTTTTAAATTTGCTCTGCCTCTTTTCTGGCAGTTTCCCTCTTCTGGTCTGTTTTGCTGTGCCAAGTGTATTCTTCTGGGTTGGGTTGGCTCTGGGTTGCTTCTGTCCTTTGTGATGGTCTTTTGTTTCATTTGGGGGCTTCTTGCCCGGTTCCCCTTTTTTCTTTTATCAATACAAATTAACCTTTAGCAAAAAAAAAAAAAAAAAACCAATGAAAAGCTCTCCATTTCCTTGGTCAGTAAAAGCCTCCTTCTTTTTCCCATCCCAACCAATGAAAAGCTTCCATTCCCTTGCCAGCAGAAGAAGAGTATCCGTGTATAAAAAAATCGTTGCTCAGACAGTGGTGCTTTTGTTTTTAACACTGTGCGTTATCAATAAGTTGATTCTTTCTACTTTCTTCACAACTTCACACGGCAATCAAGAGTCATCTATATCAAGGTATTTTTTCCATATTTTTTATCATGTTCGGTTGGGTTGGTGGGGTTGTGAGATGAAGTTGTTTGGATGTTTTGGTTGGTTGATGCTTGATGGAATGATTGTATAGGTATAGGGTTGGGTTGGGTTGTCCTGATGCATGAAAAAGGGAACTTTCCTATATCTCTACTATTTTATCCCTTGATTATAGGTCACAGTATATTTAATATTAAATAGGCTATGATCAGTTAAGTACAATAGGCCATTATAATTTAATATTACAGATATCAGTTAATTAAAATTAGTTAGTAAGATTATATAATGGTAATTGTTGGGTTGGCCTCATGCATGAAAAAGGAAACTTTCCTACATCTCTACTATTTTTATCCCTTGATTATAGGTCACAGTAGATTTAATATTAAATAGGCTATGATCAATTAGTGCAATAGGCCATTATAATTTAATATTACAGATTTCAGTTAATTAAAATCAGTTAGTAAGATTATATAATGGTAATTTTTATATGAAATCAACTAAAATTATTACAACAGGCGCTTTTTGTTTTTAATAGTGTGCATTATCAATAAGTTGATTCTTTCCCATATTTTTTATCATGTTCGGTTGGGTTGGTGGGGTTGTGAGATGAAGTTGTTTGGATGTTTTGGTTGGTTGATGCTTGATAGAATGATTCTATAGGTATAGAGTTGGGTTGGGTTGGCCTCATGCATGAAAAAGGAAACTTTCCTACATCTCTACTATTTTTATCCCTTGATTATAGGTCACAGTAGATTTAATATTAAATAGGTTATGATCAATTAGAAATATTAAATTATATTAGTGCAATAGGCCATCATAATTTAATATTACAGATATCAGTTAATTAAAATCAGTTAGTAAGATTATATAATGGTAATTTTTATATGAAATAAACTAGAATTATCTACGTGTGACCAATTGGACCCATTCAGGCCTATCTACATATGACCAACTAGAGCTAATCCATCTACTGTGACCTATAATCAAGGGATAACAATTAATACCGATTTTCATCTACTGTGACCCATATCTTCCACTGTCTCTACATCTCTCTTAAATTATTCAATTTGGATCAACCATTCTTAATGCAAAAAATTGAGGCCCATATATTTTATATTGAATTGGATTGAAAGTGAATTATTATTAATATTATTTTACAATTGAGTAGAGAAATACATCCATGTTTCAAACAACACTCAGGTTTAAAATAGGAAAAAACACACTCAAAAGTACCCACATACTTTTGCCAGTTTGATGTCTAATTCACTATCTGTATAATGACAGAGTGAATTAGGCATCAACTTCTGCTCTTCATTGTTTATACAATCCACAGGTAAAAAGAACTCCAAGATATAGTGAATTAGGCATATATAAGTTGATAAATAAAAATAACAATGGATAAGTTGATAAATCTGCAACACACAAATGATACATATATACATGTACCTGGAAAATTGAACTAGGTAGAGTACCCATTTTCTTGTAACAGGTATAAGGAAACTTCTTTAGCATATAGGTAGAGTACCCATCCAAAGGGTAAACTCAATTGAAATATTACATTATGTATTCTATGATAAATGTCACTATATAATGGAACCAAACGTTCACCCGAATTAAAATCAGATCCAAACCCAGACTCAAATGGAGGCTAGACTTGGCCGGGCTGTCGCTAAAATATTTTGGGTCATGTGATTGCAATTCTAACATAGAAATGTTTGACAAAACCTACAGAATACATGCACTTCTCTGTATGGTGTAAGAAAATCATAACACGGGATTCCAAATTTCTGGCTGCATGGGCCCTTACATGATTAGCACAGTAAAAGAAAAATGGGCTTGAGCTGTAACTTTGTTTGGGGAACAAGCAAATAAAGTTCATCTAAAAGCACATTTTTTATATATATAACTATAATTTATAGGGAGCAATATGCACATGAACATAATTCAATTAATTATGTAAATGACATCCATAAATTAGGGATTGCAACAGGTTGGGCTAAATCCAAACCTGCAGAGACTTACACCTGCCCCTGTACCCAACCTAACCTGATCCGTTACAGGCTATGGAATTTGATGCCAAACCTGCCCCATGACAGGTATGGGTTGAGTTGGGTTTGATATAAGTTAGATAATAAAATATATATGAAAAAGGAAATTTATTCTATCATCTGCACCTGGGACTCAAACCTGAAACCTGAAAGTCTCATACCAACAGTGCTTATGCAGGTTTGTACATTATATTCCATTAACAAATATGTAACAGTCAAAAACATTTTAGGGAAAGTCCATGTACCCCAACTCCAATTTCTCCCTGAACAAATCGGGTCAAAATCTATAAATGCATACCCTCCTCCAACCTGACAAAATCACTACCACCCCCTAATGGGAACATTGAGTTAATCACCCATTTAACCCAAACCCTTTGTAATTCATACCATAACCAAGCATTGTAAAGTGTCCAACTTAATCAAAGTTTATATACATGAAATTTACATATAAATTTGAATTGCATATCTCATGTATAAACATTGAACCATTGCTATGAAGTTGTGAGCCTATTATCAGGCCATTGATTGAAGTGTAGAAGTGTTTCATGGAGGATGTTATGGGCCATCATTGTCTTTGACAGTAGGATCAATCATAAGCCAGCTGATCAGTGTCAAAATTATAGAGGGCATCAAACTATTGAAACACTCCAAGACATATAATAACAATTTGACTTGCTTTCCAACACTCTAGACCAAACATATCTTAACATTGCTGGGGTAGTACACAATTAAACTAGAAAAGAACAGGAAAAGAATGTATAATTAGCATAGAAATAAAACTGATGACATGGGAGGTATCACCTAAAAACTATGGAAATGATGCATCTTTTGGAGTTACCTGCTTATATTTCTACTATGTAAAATAAAGCAGTTTTGTCTCTTCAGATATTCTAAACAGTTCAGATCGTGCAAAAGGGCCACATAAATAAAAAAAATAATATTTTAGAGTATAGACGTTTTTACAAATATCTCAAAATACATGATAGATCTACGGTTGAAATTTGGGCCCCTAGCGCATGAGGGCCCGCGTTCTTGTTTAAAGAGGAACTAAAATTTTAAATAGTAGTATTTATTTCATTTAAATGAAAGGTAAATGACTATTTAAAGCATATATCCATGCATCAATTATACTGTATCAATGAAAAGATAAATACACATTTGTTATAATGTAAAAAAAATTACACTAAGTTTTAAATTCCCACTTGTTTAATAATTGTCACATTGTTTGATGTCAGAAGTAGAAAATAAAATTACTAAGCTCGCACTGATGGGATCATGAGAGGAAATTTGGAAAAAGAAACTGGTTCTATTTGAAACTTAAAATTAGGTGAAATTTTTTAGATTTTATGGCTATGATTGGGTATCCGAGTAAGTAATCTAATGGGGGGAAATTTTTTCAATTTGGAATCAAAGATGGGCTAAAACAAATTCATATGAATATTAAAAATTATTTATTTTTTAAATTGAAGATTGTTGGATCGTGACCCAATTAAACAATGTTAGGTCTAGGTACATGAATCCTAAAATTTGAAAATGGGTCCATAACTATTTAAATATAATTGGAGCCTATAAATCCTGACCCATTTGTAGACTTACCCAACGCAAAATAGAAACGAAAAGTGCAGTACTGACATGAAACCTGTATACAAACTGAAGATGATCTTATCTACATTTACTAAAGAACTGACAATGGAATGTAGACACATAGCAATTATTGCAATAAAAATGGTGACTCTACAGCTGAATGCCTGAGTCATCATCAAGATAAAGAACCAATTGTTGCAAGCAATGAACTTATACTTCACACAGCATAGAATAATTTCAGAATTGATCTAATATAACTCATATTTGAAGCAGATATCCATGCATCAATTATATTGTATCAATGAAAAGATAAACACACATTCGTTTCAATGTAAAAAAAATTGCACTAAATTTCCACTTGTTTAATAATTGTTACATTTTTTGAAGTAAAAAATAAAATTACGAAGCTCACACTGATGGGATCATGAGAGGAAATTTGGGAAAAGACATTGGTTTTATTTGAAACTTAAAATTAGGTGAAAACATTAAGGTTTTATGGCTATGATTGGGTATCCAAGTATTCTAATGAGGGAGTTCTGTTGTTCACGGTGTTAAATGAGCCTTATAAAATTGAGAAAGAGAAAGAAAAATGCAGAGCAAAAATAAAAAAAAAATTTAAAAGAAAATATCCTAAAAATTAAGTAAATAGAATGAGTATATAAAAAAAAACACATAAAAGAACTAAGACATGAGGTGTCAATATTGATTTTAGTTTATTTTAAAAACTATTTGGAATAACTACAATATTCTCCACCTGAACTGAAAAGGTATTTGAACAAACAAAGCCTCTAGGCCCTAGGATATGCGACATTTCTGGTCGGGGACCCGCGGGGATTTTCTCCATCCCTATATATAATGCATTAAAGATGAACCACAAACAGATTTCTGTAAAAAGCGAAAAAATCTTAATTACACAAAAAATCTACGAAAAGAAGAAATTCCAACTTTTACAACGAAGAACATTGCCTATGCCCAAAAAAGATCAACCAAGAATCAACTTCTGTGAATGACAGGCCCGTGCCCAACACGGTCCATAAAAGAAAAAAAATATTCCATTATAAAAGTAATATTTATGCATATATATCAAATAAAAATGTAAACAAAAATATTGAAATATGGATTAAAAAAGATATGTGAAGGAAGCAATATAAGGGAAGGAATAAGGGAAAGATAAATAGTTGGATTGATTAGGTGGGCCCATAATGATATATTGCTCTAGCCCAGGCTATTTTATATATAATAATAATAATAATAATTGTACTCACGTCTATATCCCTAATTTAATAATTGAGTTTGGTCAATGGTCAAATGTGTGGGGTTTGGTATGCTTTTCAAACTTTTTTTATTTCTTAATTTCTTTTAACCCTCAACCTTAATTATGCTTAATTAAGGATTAATCATGTATGACATAGGGTTGGCCCTTTTTGTTGGTATGGATGATCTTGCAATGCTTTGTGTAATGGGGCCCATTTATGGATTTTCTGACTCCCATACCAAAACATCCATTTGATAAAATATTAGTATGCCTACTCTTCTTTAGGAATCTAAGCAAGATATTGATATGATTTCATACCTTTTCCAGCGCTTCTGGGCCCGCGCACAACGTAGGCCATGATAAAAGTAAATAATATTTTAATTAGAGATATTTATAATTTTTAAATAAATTATAAATAAAAATTAATATATAATTGATAATACAAACACATTTAAAACTGAACTTAAAAAATCAAGGTAAAAAAATAAGTAAAATGATCTAATTGAATCATCTTTTATTGATTGTGATTGGACTAAAACTGTAACATTGAGTAATAGAAATCAAATGAAAAATAAAGTGAAATAAATTTATGGATCGTCACAAAAACCCCAATGCAAAACGCAACTTCTTTTAAAAGAAAATTGCAATTTCACATTAAAACATTTACTAAAAAGAATACAAAAGAAAAGAAGTACAATATCAAAAAAAAAAAATCATACCTCTACTATTTGAATCTGACCACAATACAAGGAAGAAAATTACAAAAAAGAACTACAATAAAAAAATCTATAAAAAATACAAAAGGAAATAAATCATACCACTTCGTGAATAAAATCTTGTTCCTAATGTGGAATAACATCCATGTCTCTTTGTTTTTTTTTTTTTTTTTCCGAGAATAAAAGAGGACTCAGTCTCTTGTAGATCAAGATCATTAAAATAAAAGGTCCAAAAACCCATGAATCTATTAAAGAATTATTTTTCAAAGAAAACATAAAGACCTTGTAGATGAAGTAGGTCTAGGTGATGGATTGACAAGATATAGATTGATGGGCTCAGTTTGCGGGTTGCACAAATCAAGGGTTAGTTTCAATGGGTGGGTCAATAGGTGGGTTGGATAAGTTCAGCAAAAAGTTTTTAGAACGTGCCACGCGTCGCTCCCCCAGGAATTGCCACCCCTAAAATTTAGATTAATTCACTAAAAAGTTTCTGGGTCCATCACAAATGCTTATTGATGATTTTGTACTTTGGTGGGCACAAGATATGCACGGAACCCATATGAAGAAAAAATGTACACGGAATTCATATGAGATTTTTATGGGCCCTCATGAAAGGTCTCAATATTAAAATGCATTGCATTGCTGGGGTACGCTATCAGAAAAATACTGGAATGGGTCCAAGATGTGAACCCTTAAATGCACATTATCAATCGACTTGGATGTATTTTGATGCATATAAATTTTGGGGGCCCCTAGTAAATTGGCTATGATCATCCAATCAAGGTGATGTTTAGGCCATATGTGCACAGTGGGGCACTCTCATCATTGTACACTTCTCGTGGAGGTGGATCTTGCAATGCACTGTGTAATGGGGCCCATTTATGGATTTTTTGACTTCCATACATGACTGGGGGCCCTTAATAAATTGGCTATGATCATCCAATCAAGGTGATGTTTAGGCCATATGTGCATAGTGGGGCACTCTCATCATTGTACACTTCTTGTGGAGGTGGATTTTGTAATGCACCGTGTAATGGGGCCCATTTATGGATTTTGTGACTCCCATACATGGATTTTTGTATTTTAAAAACGGTTTTATGGAGAGATTTTAGGGAGGAGAAAACGTATATGTAGAGGGAGAGATTTTAGGGAGGAGAGATTGGCTATGATCATCCAATCAAGGTAATATTTAGGCCATATGTGCATAGTGGGGCACTCTCATCATTGTACACTTCTCGTGGAGGTGGATCTTGTAATGCACTGTATAATGGGGCCCATTTATGGATTTTTTGACTCCCATACATGGATTTTTGTATTTTAAAAAACGGTTTTATGGAGAGATTTTAGGGTGGAGAAAATGTATATGTAGAGGGAGAGATTTTAGGGAGGACAGATTTTAGTGGATGTGTGTAGAGGGAGAGATTTTAGGGTATGGAAGGGCAATTCCAAAATAAGGGATGCAAAAAGTCTGAGGAAGCGCCACGTGTCGCTCCCCGGAGAATCACTTGCTGTCTTCAATCAAGGTGATGTTTAGGGCCATATGTGCATAGTGGGGCACTCTTATCATTGTACACTTCTCGTGGAGGTGGGTCTTGTAATGCACTGTGTAATAGGGCCCATTTATTGATTTTGTGACTCCCATAGAAGGGTTTTTTGTATTTTAAAAAACAGTTTTATGGAGAGATTTTAGGGAGGAGAAAACGTATATGTAGAGGGAGAGATTTTAGGGAGGACAGATTTTAGTGGATGTGTGTAGAGGGAGAGATTTTAGGGTATGGAAGGGCAATTCCAAAATAAAGGGATGCAAAAAGTCTGAGGAAGCGCCACGTGTCGCTCCCCGGAGAATCACCTATTGTCTTTCAATCAAGGTGATGTTTAGGCCATATGTGGATAGTGGGGCACTCTTATCATTGTACACTTCTCGTGGAGGTGGGTCTTGTAATGCACTGTGTAATGGGGCCCATTTATTGATTTTGTGACTCCCATACAAGGGTTTTTGTATTTTAAAAAACGGTTTTATGGAGAGATTTTAGGGAGGAGAAAACGTATATGTAGAGGGAGAGATTTTAGGGAGGAGAGATTGGCTATGATCATCCAATCAAGGTGATGTTTAGGCCATATGTGCATAGTGGGGCACTCTCATCATTGTACACTTCTCGTGGAGGTGGATCTTGTAATGCACTGTATAATGGGGCCCATTTATGGATTTTGTGACTCCCATACATGGATTTTTGTATTTTAAAAAAACGGTTTTATGGAGAGATTTAGGGAGGAGAAAACGTATATGTAGAGGGATAGATTTCAGGGAGGAGAGATTTTAGTGGATGTGTAGTTGGAGAGATTTTAGGGTATGGAAGGGCAATTCCGGGATAAAGGGATGCAAAAAGTCTGAGGACGCGCCACGTGTCGCTCCCCGGAGAATCACCTGCTGTCTTTTATTATATAACTAGCGCTTGAGGGCCCGCGCAATTCATGATGGAAAAATCCAGTTTAAGTTAAAAGTAGACACCCAGTAAACATACAAACTACATTTAATACATGGGTTGTGCAGAACAAAAAGAGATTAATATGTGATCGTTACAAATTTAAAATGGAAAAATAAAGGAAGATAGAAAAATTAGATTACAAAGTTTGATCTCATATAATATCAACCCGATTCAAAGTTTGACCATTTCATTGTTAGAGTTATAAGCTAGTAGACCAAAAAGGGATAATATGTGATCGTTACAAATTTAAAATGGAAAAATAAAGGAAGATAGAAAAATTAGATTACAAAGTTTGATCTCATATAATATCAACCCGATTAGAGTTATAAGCTAGCAGACCCAAAAGGAATTAATATGTGATCGTTACAAATTTAAAATGGAAAAATAAAGGACGATAGAAAAATTAGATTACAAAGTTTGATCTCATATAATATCAACCCGATTCAAAGTTTGACCATTTCATTGTTAGAGTTATAAGCTAGCAGACCAACCAATTTATTTTTTCCACTGGTAAAAAGCATGAAATGAAAATTTTAAAAATATACAATAAAAAAGATACAACAAAGGATATTAGGAAAGATTATTAAAAGCAATTCATGCCTGATTGTGGATGTTTATCATAGGACCCACCAAACGAATTAAGGGAAAAGCTATACTCGCAGGAACATAGTATGTGGGTTTAGTTTTATCCTATTTTTTTCAGAATGCTAGATATAAAAAGTCTTATGCATGGTCAATTTAACACAAATACTATTATTAAATGCAATTGATGCCTGATTATGGATGCTCTACCATAGGGCATATCTGGTACATACAAATTGTATTTACAATCAAGCATGAAATTCAGCTCGACTCATAGTAGAGCTCAATTAAATCTCTGCTCTGGTTCGCCTTCTTATGCTTGGTCTGGGGTGTGGGTGCGTGTGCATGAGGGTATGGGGATGTACAAGGGACCTAAACTCACCCACCCACACAGTGTCCATCATTACACAGTATGGGTCTATATATTTTCTAAAAAAGTTCAATAGAAGTGAACTTTATTTATATAAATTTAACCTAAATTTATCTTTTTCTTTAAAGTAAGTCAATGTGAAAAAAGGACCTCTCTGATAAAAGAAACTGTACCACATTCCTAACCACTTGACATGAGCTTTCTTTTGAAACCTAGATTGTATCCTTATGATACATGACAGACCAATGATCCATGGGTCAACCAACGTTTGGGCCCAACCCATATTCAATTTTTATTTTACCTTATTTAGACTTGTTTATTTTAGTGACTTATGTTTTCAGTATGGATGTTTTAATAAATAATATTAATAAAAAAGGAATGAATGTAAAAATTATACAGAAAAAATTTCATCAAATGATAATAATAAAAATAAAAGTACATGACAAAATAAATAATATTAATAAAAATCAATGAATGTAAAAAATAAACTAAAAACTATAAAAATATAAATCTAAATAAACCGGCCTCTTCATCAAAATATAATAATAAAAATAAAACTACATGATAAAAATAAATAATACTAATAAAAAAGGAATGAATGTAAAAAATAAACAGAAAAATAAAGAAATAGAAATCTAAATAAACCATCTAATTTCTAGCCCATTTGACCTAACCCAATCTGATTAATTTGTACACATGAGATCCATTACCAAGTTTTTGTCAGTAAAAAGTTGGACCAAGGTCCATTGTTTTGACATTTTTCTAGCCCATGCATTGACCAATCCATCTAATTTCTAGCCCATTTGTAAATGCTTATCCTAACTCCAACTCAAACTCCATATGACTTATATGTATTGAGAATAAATAATATTAATAAAAAAGGAATGAATGTCAAAAATAAACAATAAAAATAGAAAATCAAAATTTTCAATCAAGAAAATTTAAATAATTCTGAATCTCAACGCGGGGCCTTTAATTCATGATGGGAAAATCCAGTTTAAGTTAAAAGTAGACACCAAGTAAACATACAAACTACATTTAATACATGGGTTTTGCAGAACAAAAAGGGATTAATATGTGATCGTTACAAATTTAAAATGGAAAAATAAAGGAAGATAGAAAAATTAGATTACAAAGTTTGATCTCATATAATATCAACCCGATTCAAAGTTTGACCATTTCATTGTTAGAGTTATAAGCTAGCAGACCAAAAAGGGATAATATGTGATCGTTACAAATTTAAAATGGAAAAATAAAGGAAGATAGAAAATTAGATTACAAAGTTTGATCTCATATAATATCAACCCGATTAGAGTTATAAGCTAGCAAGACCAAAAAGGGATTAATATGTGATCGTTACAAATTTAAAATGGAAAAATAAAGGAAGATAGAAGAATTAGATTACAAAGTTTGATCTCATATAATATCAACCCGATTCAAAGTTTGACCATTTCATTGTTAGAGTTATAAGCTAGCAGACCAACCAATTTATTTTTTTCACTGGTAAAAAAGCATGAAATGAAAAATTTAAAAATATACAAAAAAAAAGTTACAGCAAAGGATATTAGAAAAGATTATTAAAAGCAACTCATGCCTGATTGTGGATGTTTATCATAGGAACCCACCAAACGAATCAAGGGAAAAGCTACACTCGCAGGAACATAGTATGTGGGTTTAGTTTTATCCTATTTTTTCAAATGCTAGATATAAAAGTCTTATGCATGATCAATCTAACACAAATACTATTATTAAATGCAATTGATGCCTGATTATGGATGCTCTACCATAGGGCATATCTGGTACATACAAATTGTATTTACAATCAAGCATGAAATTCAGCTCGACTCACAGTAGAGCTCAATTAAATCTCTGCTCTGGTTCGCCTTCTTATGCTTGGTCTGGGGTGGTGTGTGCGTGTGCATGAGGGTATGGGGATGTACAAGGGACCTAAACTCACCCACCCACACAGTGTCCATCATTACACAGTATGGGTCTATATATTTTCCAAAAAAGTTCAATAGAAGTGAACTATATTTATATAAATTTAACCTAAATTTATCTTTTTCTTTAAAGTAAGTCAATGTGAAAAAAGGACCTCTCTGATAAAAGAAACTGTACCACATTCCTAACCACTTGACATGAGCTTTCTTTTGAAACCTAGATTGTATCCTTATGACACATGACAGACCAAACCAACGTTTGGGCCCAACCCATATTCAATTTTTATTTTACCTTATTTAGACTTGTTTATTTTAGTGACTTATGTTTTCAGTATGGATGTTTTAATAAATAATATTAATAAAAAAGGAATGAATGTAAAAATTATATAGAAAAAATTTCATCAAATGATAATATAAAATAAACGTACATGACAAATAAATAATATTAATAAAAAAATCAATGAATGTAAAAAGTAAACTAAAAATTATAAAAACATAAATCTAAATAAACCGGCCCTCTCATCAAAATATAATAATAAAAATAAACTACATGATAAAATAAATAATACTAATAAAAAAGGAATGAATGTAAAAAATAAACAGAAAAATAAAGAAATAGAAATCTAAATAAACCATCTAATTTCTAGCCCATTTGACCTAACCCAATCTGATTACTTTGTACCCATGAGATCCATTACCCAAAGTTTTTTGTCAGTAAAAAGTTGGACCAAGGTCCATTGTTCGACATTTTTCTAGCCCATTGCATTGACCATCCATCTAATTTCTAGCCCATTTGTAAAATGCTTATCCGAACTCCAAATCAAACTCCATATGAATTATATGTATTGAGAATAATAATATTAATAAAAAAGGAATGAATGTCAAAAATAAACAATAAAAATAGAAAATAAAAAATTTCAATCAAGAAATTTAAATAATTCTGAATCTCCTATTTTTTCTCTTCTCTCCTACTTTTCCTCTCCTTAAAAGAACGAATGAATGTAAAGAATAAACAGAAAAAATTAAAAAAACATAAATATAATTAACACCGGCCTCTTCATCAAATAATAATAATAATAATATTAAAACTACATAGCATAATAAATAATATTAATAAAAAAGGAATGAATGTAAAAAATAAACAAAAATCTAAATAAACTGTCCTCGTCATCAAAATATAAAACTACATGATAAAAATAAATAATACTAAAAAATGACTGAATTTTAAAAAAAATATAAATCTAAATAAACCATCCTCATCATCAAAATATAATAATAAAAATAGAACTACATGATAAAAATAAATAATACTAATAAAGAAGGAATGAGTGTAAAAATAAAAAAACATAAATCTAAATAAACCGGCCTCTTCATCAAAATATAATAACAAAAATGGAACTACATGAATATTGATCAAGAAGAAATGAATGTAAAAAAAAATCCAAAAAAAAAATAAAAAAAACAAAAATCTCAATCAAGAAATTTAAATAATTCTGAATCTCCTGTTTTTTTTCATATCTCCTGATTTTTCTCCCCTTATTTCTCTCCTTTCTACCAAGGTCCACATTCCTAGTTTATCTCTATTTTTTTTCCTCCCATCCCTATTTTAATGGGCCCACTTTAAATTATCAATAAAAAGGCTTAAATTAAATTGTCTTTCCTTATTTCTCTCTTTTCTACCAACGTCCACATCCCTAGTTTATCTCCATTTTTTTTCTCTCATCCCTATTTTAATTGGCCCACAATTAAATGATCACTAAAAAGGCTTAAATATTTTTAAAATATTAATAAAAAAGGAATGAATGTAAAAAATAAACAGAAAAAATAAAAAAATAGAAATCTAAATAAATCGGCCTCTTCATCAAATAATAATAATAATAGAGCTAGATGACAATTATATATATTAATAAAAAAGTAATGAATGTACAAAATAAACGGAAAAAATGAAAAATAGAAATCTAAATAAACCGGCCTCTTCATCAAAATATAATAATACAAATAAAACTACATGATACAAATAAATAATACTAATAAAAAGGATTATTTATACCGCATTAAGACTTGTTTATTTATTAAATAAAATAAAAATATAATAAAGAAGGAATGAATGTAAAAAATAAACAGAAAAAATAAAAAACAGAAATTTAAATTTTTTTTTAATTATTTGATTTTTGTAGTTATGTAGATTTTTGGGCCGTTGATAAACATCCTGCAAAATAACCCGTTGACCGGGCCAACTACCTGCATGATGTTTGATCTAGAAGTATAAGTATTCTTATGGTGGAGTTCCATTGGTGCATCATGGTTTGTGATTGATTAGATCATGATTGTGTATAAATTTATCATAAAGAGATTATACAATTGAAACCCAGAAGGGAAAAAAATGGAATACAAAGAGGGAGAGATGAGTATTCTTAGCAACCTTGTGTGGAACGGGAAACTCTTGAATGGGGGTGTCTATAGATAGACTCATAGAATCATGAGTTTCCATATGCTTAGAAATGTTGATTGTTAGATTAAGCAGCAGTACATGGTTTAAAAACTGATAATACAACAGGATGTCTTGATATAATAAAAGTTAGAGGGCTCCAGCAACAATGCAGTCACAACCTTTATCATTGGAAGTAGAGTTTTCAAACCTGGTAACAAAAAAAAAAACAAAATCTTTAATGAGGCGAAATAAAACAAAAATAAATAAATAATACAAAGAATGATAGATGATGTAATACAAAGAATGGTTAAATGTTGACATGCAAGGAGATAGAAAAGGGTGAGGATAAAAATACAGAGAATGGTGATGGAAAAAAGTTACAAAGAGAGAGAGAGAGAGAGAGAGAGACATGGGGTGTCTAGTGAGACGGCGGGGAGAGAGAGAGACATGGGGTGTCTAGTGAGACGGCGGGGAGTAGGAAAGATTTTTAAGAACTATCTTACCTTTAAAGAGGAAAGAAGCTATTTCATTGTAAGAGGGATAGTAATGAGGAAATTAAGGGAGAGAGATTTTAGGGGATAAATTTTAAAATTAGATGGATAAAAGGAATGTGTGTAAAGGGATGCAAAACGTGTGGAGAGATGGAGAGATTTTAGGGATGTAAAACGTGTGGAGAGATGGAGGGATTATTGCACTTGCTTGGGACATAGTGGGGCCCATTTTTTTGAACGGTTGTGATTGTATGTGCATGAGATAGCAGTGTGTGCAGAGGGAGAGATGGAGAAATTTTAGATGGAGAAGGAGAGATTTTAGGAATGGAGAAGGAGAGATTTTAGGGATGGTATAGGAATTTAAATTTAAAGGGAATAAAAGGAGTGAAGGAGGAAAGAAGCTATTTCATTGGTAAGAGGGATAGTAATGAGGAAATTAAGGGAGAGAGATTTTAGGGGATAAATTTTAAAATTGGATGGATAAAACGAACGTGTGTAAAGGGATGCAAAACATGTGGAGAGATGGAGAGATTTTAGGGATGCAAAACGTGTGGAGAGATGGAGGGATTATTGCTCTTGCTTGGGACATAGTGGGGTCCATTTTTTTGAACGGTTGTGATTGAGAGATTTTAGGGATGGAGAATGAGAGATTTTAGGGATTGCATAGGGATTTAAATTTAAAGGGAATCAAAAAGGAGGGAAGGGCAATTGCGGAAGTGGGAGTGCAAAAAGCATGAGGGTGCGCCACGTGTCCTCCTCCCAGGCAGCCTCACCCGCCACGTTATTAAGATTTTAGATAGTATTATTCATTTCATAAGAGGAAATTTGGAAAAAGAAATTGGTTTTATATGCATCCCAATCAACCCTCCTAAATAATAGGAAAAATCTTTGGGTTTTGAGTTGGTTGTTTGTATCCCTTCATACCATGAAAGGATGCACATTCTCTCATTTAATGCTTATAAACCGAATCCCTTAAAATTGGGACTTATCTTTAAGAGTCTAGCTCATTTAAAAAAAATTTCCAAATGGATAGGGATAGGGATTTTAGGGGAATAAAAAAGAGGTTGATAAATTGATTATCCAAGCAAGGATTGAAACATCCCATTGCACAGGCAGCGTCAAACGGGAAAAGACCATAAAAAAATCAAAATTAATTAAAAAAAGAATAACAATCCCAAGAAATGGGGAATAAGTATATTAAAAAAAGAAACGGGCAATTTCTACGTGGTCTCAATCAAAACTAAAACTAAAACTAAAATGATGAATGGTCCCCAATAAATGTACAACCACCTTTTTTTGGGATGAACGGTCGAGATCCCCATCCAATGGGCCCCACTTGTTTAGGTTCCAAAGGAAATGGCTGTATATTTATTGGGACCGGTAATGGAAGAAGGAGCTTTTAGGGCCCACCCTCTTTTTTTTTTGGCTGTACCCAACTCGCCTGGTCCCGCCCAGTCGATGCAATTGCAAACCCCTAGCAAGGAAATTTAAAAGGGTTTGGATGGGACCCTTTTAATTTTAGAAGTGGGTATCGTTTACATTTTATTTATAATCCTCTTGCCTGGATTTTTTTAAGGCAGTTTTTACCATCAAAGTGAGATCATTTGAAATTTCATCCATTATTCAATCCTATCCACATATGAATATATGCCACAATTAGAAACATGGTGTGTATGATCGAATTCTGCCACAATATACCTGGCTGCTTTAATTTCAGAATAAAAAAGTCCCAAATAGACATATCTGTTTAATTTTACATGAAGAATAAATTGAATTAGAAACAAATCAGAACCCATTAGACAGTTCCTACTTTGACAAGAAGTAAGAGAAATAAACTAAGAATCGACTAAACTCCAGAGCTTTATAATGAAAAACCAAGAGAGGAAGAATAAAAGAAGCAGATAGGGAGAGGGAGAGTACTTCTTCCCCAAGAACTGGCCAATTCTAGCCTCCCATTCTAATATGACAAAGAAGAGTATTTTGGGTTGTTTTTAAAAAAATATGATTATGCACAGATAATTAGAAAGTCTATTATTATCAACAGAAATTCCAGGAAAGAAATCTCAATTTCTTTTATCAGATGAGAAAAAAAAAACCCAACTCTCCCCTGAAGAATAATAAAATTATTATGGAGAACATCTTATAGGCCAATTCCAAACAAAAGTAAACACCGTGTCCTTGATCCACAAAGTTATATGAGGACTATGTAGAGGAGATCCAGAACTTTCATCAGGTGGGTCCTGATCTGTTGAGCAGTAGGTCACAAGGCACAGAGTTCATTAAATCCAAACCATCCTACAGGTGCCCCACAAATGGATACTGGAAGAAAAACGGACAAAATTTATCCAATCAGACTGTAAAAACTTTCCAATCAGTAACAATCTATGGAGCCTTAGGTTAGGTTACATGTGATGAATGGTGCAGATCTCTTTCGCAAAAGCAACATGTGAACCACACCCAACGCCTTCTTTACCTCTTCCTTATTCAGAAGAACACTGACCATTTGTGATTGGTAAGGTTTCTTCTTGGTCAAATCATAAAGTGCAGCCAAGCCTGTGGCATTCTCCAACCAACGCAATACCCCGGTTCCGCGTATTCGTGGCCTCGCTCCAGTTTCCCCTATCAAGTCAGCCTCACCGCCACAGCCTGAAGGAAAGAGAGGGAGATGGCAGAGAGGTAGAATTCATTCAGCCTGTGGTTATGTTGCAGTATATATAAGGAAAATGGTTGTGGTGGAAAACGATGGTGCAGGTGAGGTTGAAGTGCAGGGTGCAGCAGGTGGGTGCAGGTGCACGTGAGGGTGCGGTGATAGAAGAAAAGAGAGAGAGAAGAAGGGTGGAGAAAAGAGGGTGAGGGTGCTGCGCAGGGAGGAGGAAGAAGAGAGGCGGAGGTGGTGGCAATGGGAGATTGGTCCGTGCAAGGCTGGGGCGTAGGGATCTGCACGTGGGTGATAAGATTGAAAGAGGGAGATGGAGATGGTGGAATGGGTCTGGGTTGATGCGCAGGGAGAAGAGGAAAGGAGGAAGGAAAGAGAGGGAGAAGGAGGAGGTGGACAAAGAAGAAGATGGAAGAATGAGAAGAAGATGGGGAAGGAGAGAAGATGATGCAGGAGCAGGCGCAGGTGGAAGTGGTGCAGGTGGTTGCAGGGAAGGAAAAGAAGTGCAAGTGTGTGCAGGGAGGGTGATGGGCGCCTGCGCAATGGGCTTGGCGGGGCGTGGGAGCGAGAAAGGGAGGAGGGAGAGCAGAGGAGGGAGAAGAGGAAAGGAGGAAGGAAAGAGAGGGAGAAGGAGGAGGTGGAGAAAGAAGAAGATGGAAGAATGAGAGAGGAAGGAAGAAAAAAAAAAAGAGATGGGTTCAGGTGGTGCGCAGGTGGAGAAGAAGAAGTGCAGGTGGGTGCAGGTGGGTGCAGGGAAGGAAAAGAACTGCATGTGTGTGCAGGGAGGGTGGTGGGCGCCTGCGCAAAGGGCTGAGCCGAGAAAGGGAGAAGGGAGAGCAGAGGAGGGAGAAGAGGAAAAGGAGGAAGGAAAGAGGGAGGAGGAGGAGGTGGAGAAAGAAGAAGATGGAAGAATGAGACAGGAAGGAAGAAAGAAAAAGAGATGGGTTCAGGTGGTGCGCAAGTGGAGAAAGGAGAAGTGCAGGTGGGTGCAGGTGGTTGCAGGGAAGGAAAAGAAGTGCAGGTGATGATGTTTGTAGGTGATGATGGTATGGATCCCATTCTATGAAGGTGTTGATAGGTTGTTTGTTTGAGGGAATAGGGACGAGTAAGAGAGATGGGCTCAGTATTGTTGAGATGAGAGTTGGCTTGAAACCTTGGTGAGAGGGTAAGAAGGTGGTGAAGCAGTGGGGTCCGTTTGGGGTTGATTTGCTAATGATGATAATGCCTGATCTAGTTTCACATAAGGCCTGGTTGCGATGACGATGAATAACAGTTAGGTCTGGCCGGGTTGGATTTGGTGAGGTAGGAAGATGCCATGCTGATGGTGATGATGATATTGGCATGGGCGTGATTCTGGGATGAGAAAATAATGGAGTGGTTTTCTTTTTGGTTCTGATTGAGTAGAGATGGAGAGTTTAGATGGAGATGGTCGGTTCGAGTTAGTGATGTGTTGCAGACGATGAAGAAGAAGTGGGCGATGATGATGGTGGAGTGAGATGGAGAGAGAGATATCAGGGGGGTGATGGATGGTTGATGGAGGATGGTTGTTGAGAGAGAGAGCCTGGGAGATGGGATCGCTCCAGAGTTTAGCGCATATCCCCGGGATTGAGACGAGGGAGAGGACCAACGTATAGAAATGAGCACACTTGAAAATGCCCAGGCAACATAGCTGGGTGCGCAGGCCAGGGGGAGAAGGAAGAGTTTGGAATGAGATTAGAAATTTTTGAATTTTAAAATTCAAAATTTTATTTAAAGAGATGGAAGGGTTTCGTTTCTACAGGGATCTAATGGATTGAGAGACTTTAGGATAAAATAGATAGATAAAGATAAGAAAGGTTGTCATTGCACTTGATAAAAAAAGAGTAAAAGGAGGGAAGGGCAATTTCGGAAGGGGCAGCGCAAAAAGCCTGAGGGCCGCGCCACTTGTCGTCCTCCCGGGCACCCTCCCCCGCCACGTGTCGCTCCCCGGGAAAAAACCTGCTGCTTTAACTATATATAACTAGCGCTTCGGGGCCCACGCCCAGCGCGGGCCTTTAATTCATTAAAAGAAAACCCCACTTGAAACTGAAAGTAGACACCTAATAAACATACAAACTACATTTAATACAATTATATAGGAAATTTAAGATTTGTCACCATATCATGGACCCGGGCTAAGCACCGGCTTGTGATGCTAGGAGGACTACAATTTTTGCAGACCGTAACTTATTCATAAATTAAATTGCAGTGGTGGGATTCATTCTGACACATAACACCGAAAGAACACCGAGTAAAACGCAAGCCTTTAATTCATAGTGGGAAAACTCAATCTACATTAAAAGTAACACCGAGTACTTATGAACTACACATTTTGAAAAATTATTAAGGGGTAGCAAAATGATAAAATCTCAGGACAATTTAAACAAATATAAATGATGATAAAAATGACAAGTTATAAACAAATAAAAGGGAAGGAAATAAACTTCTCCAAATGATCCATTTAATAGATGAATTCAATTTTTTTCGATATTTTTGCCAAACTAACCCAAAGACTATACAAAATAACTACTTTATTACTATGACCGAACAACCTAACCTGAACTTCCATGTTACATCCACTTCATTATGATATGTAATATAAGCCTAACTAAAGATATTGGATTTCCGTTTTTTATGAAACCCATTTAAGAATGTGAGGTTCTGGGTTAGCTCAACCCAATCAGTCACCTTTCTAGGAAATTATATGTCATATTTCTCACTGCTACCAATACGATCAATTAGATAAAAAATAAATTTAAAAGGAACATACAAAGTTTGAAATCCATTCAACAACGTAACAAAAAAAAAAGGCTAAACCATATTTAGAAAAGTAATGTTATACCAACTACATACCTGATGATGCTTGATCTGGGGTAGATCCAAACAATGTCTCAAGACACCTATAAAAAATCATTGTGAGAAGATCTTTAGTGTAAGATAAAATATATTAAAAAAAAGTTGAATTAATTTTTATCATATGTATCTTCAACCAACAACATTTTTCTCATATGCATCTTCAACTGAGGTTATTTCGAAAAACTTAAGGTAAGTGCCCATGCACAACCAAGCCCACATCACTCACTTCCAAGCTGATTGTCTCTAAATGTGTTAAATTCAGCTTTATATATATATTTAACTTCAATTTTTTTTTTCAGTGTAGTTAGTTATTTTCATTCATTTTGAGCATATGGACAACTATTAATTAAAAATATTAAGAAAAGAATTTATTTTTAATTAAATGACAATATTTCCGTTAGTATTCATTAAATGGCATTGGATACAGGCATTAAGAAGTAAACAGAATCCATTTACACGTATACGCCATTAATACTAATAGAATCCGTTCATTTTGCAGGTCAATTAAAACTTTAGTTAGGTTTAGTACGTCCCAATCAGTCACCTTTCTAGAAATTTATATGTCATATTTCACTGCCACGAATACGATCAATTAGATATAAACATCTCTTAAAATAAGTTTTAAATAATTAGAAATATGATTAAAAAATAGATTTAAAAGGAACATACAAAGTTTGAAACTCATTAATTCAACAACGTAAAAAAAAAAAATGGCAAACCATATTTAGAAAAGTAATGTTATACCAACTACATACTTGACGACACTTGATCTGGTAGGGCTGCACAGAACCGGACCGGACCGGATTTGCGGTCTTAGGATTTGCAGTCTTAGTGGTCCAAATCCGGTCCGGTTTGGTCCAGGCCAAAATATTAAGAAAATAATTTATTTTTATTTAAATGACAATATTTCGGTTACTATTCATTAAATGGCATTAGATACTGGCATTCAGACAGGTCAATTAAAACTTTAGGTAGGAATTTAGTACGTACAAAATGGGGTAGTCTTCATTTTGAGACAAGTACAGGTAGGTATTCTACTATTATACCTAATAAAAAAGAAGTTGTTAAAATTACATATGAACTCAGTATTGTCTTCTCACAGACACACATTCGATCAAAAGATTTTACAAATAGTCACCATAAAAAATTGCAAGTTAATATAAATAAATCATCAAAAAGTAGAAAAAGAATATAACCACTTTAAAATCACAATCTGATTTCATCCATCATGAGATAGGATTTCAAGATGCCGAAAAATAAAAAAAAAAAGATCACATACATTTGACCTAATTAATCTAAATGTGGGCCACAGCAAGCATACATGTGTCAAAACCATCATCTTTACAATTATATATATTATAACACCATCATTTTTACTCCTCCTTACTCAAACTCCAAGCACAAAACCGAGCCCACCAACATATTTAATAAACGCCTCATCTATCCAACCAAACAGTACTTCACCCAATCTTCACCATCTACCTATATACATAGTTCCACATCTTCACAATCATCTCTGGCTGGTGGTAAGCTATTTGCCCGGTTTTCTTCTACTAAAGTATCTAATAAGCCATTAGACCGGCTTTTTGCAGGTGGAAGTGCAGGGAAGGAGGAAAAAGAAGAAGAAGGAGAAAGAGAGGGATGGGTTCTGCGTGATGCAGTGTGTGAGGTGGTGATGCAAGTGGAAGGTAAGAAAAACTCAATATTTTAACAAAAGAGAGAAGAAAAAAAAAAACAAATAGAATAGATCAAATGAAAACAATCAACACAGATTGATGTGTGTGTGAAGGTGGGTGTAGTGTGCAGGGGAGGAGAAGAAAAGGAAAAAAAGAAAGAAAGAGAATGGAAGATGATGGATGGGGCGCAGGGGCTGTGAAGGTTTGTTGGTGAGTGTGGTGCGCAGGGGAGGAGAAGAAAAGGAAAAAAGAAAGAAAGAGAATGGAAGATGATGGATGGGGCGCAGGGGCTGTGAAGGTTTGTTGGTGAGTGTGGTGCGCAGGGGAGGAGAAGAAAATGAAAAAAGAAAAGAAAGAGAAAGGAAGATGATGGATGGGGAGTAGAGGATGTGGCAGGTGGGTGCTGTGGCTGTGCGTGGGTTTAGGTGTAGGGAGAAGAAGAAGGAGGGGAGAATAGAAAAAAGGAAAAACTAAACAATCAACACATATTGATGTGTTTGTGAAGGTGGGTGTAGTGTGCTGGGGAGGAGTGAAGGAAGGTGCTGGTTGTTTAAAGGCTGGTCGATTGGACTTTGGCCATAAGAGTTGAAGTGGGTTCGTGTATGATGCAGTAAGAAAGTGAAATGAAAGAGAGATGGCTGTGATGAAGAGGGTTGAATGGTAGAGGTTTGGTTTGCACAGGTAGCTAGGTTCAGTATGTGGTGGTTGTTAATGTAGGCAGGCCGTGAGTTTGCTGTTTGGTTATGGGAATAAGATGTGAAGAAGATAATGATGCAAATATGAAGGGAGGTTATGTGTTTGGAAGGTGGGTCGTGGGAAGATATGCAATGGCAGTGAGTTAGATGGGTGAGAAATAGCAGAGACGAATGAAGTAAAACATGGAACTTGAAAACAAAAAGTGAAACAGAGAAGGGGAAGAGAACTTGAGATATAGCAGAGTGGTGAAGAAGGAGGAGGAGGGAGAAAAAAAAAGAGAAAGAAAGAGGATGATGAGTGCAACGGCTGGGGAAGAAGAAGATAGAGAAGAAGATAAGATGATGCATGGTGCAGGTGGGTGCAGGTGAAAAGAAGAAGAGTGGGTGCAGGGAAGAAGGTGGTGATGCAGTGGAAGTGCAGGATGAGGTGATGCAGTGTGTGAAAGAAGAAAAAGTGGGTGCAGGGCGAATGAGGTGATGCAGTGTGTGAAAGAAGAATAAGGTGGGTGCAGGGCATACATGATTCCAGAGGGAAGAAGGTGGTGATGCACGTGGAAGTGCAGGGTGAGGTGGCGCAGTGTCTGAAAGAATAAGAAGGTGGGTCGAGAGTTAAGATAGAGAGGGAGTGGTGTGAGGCTGCTAGCTGTGCAATGGCAGCGTGGTGCTCAGAGAGGAGAAGAACGAACGGTACCTGGCGCAGGGGGAGAGGTCCGGCGGAGATGAAGCCGATGGAGGGTAGAGAGATGGGTTGCGGGGCTGCTAGCTGCGTGAGTGCAGGGGATGCGTGAGTGCAGGGATCGAGAGTTAGAGATAGAGAGGGAGAGAGAGAGATCAGATGAGGCTGCTGCGTGGATCGAGAGTTAAAGATAGAGAGGGAGTGTGTGAGGCTGCTGCTGTGCAATGGCAGCGTGGTGCTCAGAGAGGAGAAGAAGGAACTGTACCTGGCTCAGGGGGAGAGGTCCGGCGGAGATGAAGCCGATGGAGGGTGGAGAGAGATGGGTTGCTGCTAGCTACGTGAGTGCAGGGGCTGCGTGAGTGCAGGGATCGTGAGTTAGAGATAGAGAGGGAGAGAGAGAGATCATATGAGGCTGCTGCGTGGGTCGAGAGTTAAAGATAGAGAGGGAGTGTGTGAGGCTGCTGCTGTGCAATGGCAGCGTGGTGCTCAGAGAGGAGAAGAAGGAACTGTACCTGGCTCAGGGGGAGAGATCTGGCAGAGATGAAGCCGATGGAGGGTGGAGAGAGATGGGTTGCAGGGCTGCTAGTTGCGTGCGTGCAGTGGCTGCGTGCATGCAGGGATAGAGAGGGAGTGTGTGAGGCTGCTGCTGTGCAATGGCAGCGTGGTGCTCAGAGAGGAGAAGAAGGAACTGTACCTGGCGCAGGGGGAGAGATCCGGCGGAGATGAAGCCGATGGATAGAGAGGGAGGGAGAGACATCAGTGGGAATGGGAGCCCTCAGATCTGTTGGACTCTATCTCCCTTATATGGACGACGGAATGGCCCACAGTTGATGGGTTTGATTGTTGGAATCTATCCCCCTTATATGGATGACGGGCTGGCCCACACTTGATGGGTTTCAGGTGAAGCTGATGCGAGATAAGGATCGAGAGTTAGAGATAGAGAGGGTGTGTGTTAGGCTGATATGTGATAGGTATCGAGAGTTAGAGATAGAGAGGGAGGGAGAGACGTCAGTGGGAATGGGAGCCCTCAGATCTGGGACTCTCGTTCCCAGATCTGTTGGACTCTATCTCCCTTACATGGACGACGTGATGGCCCACACTTTATGCGTTTGAGGGTTGGAATCTATCGACGATGGGCTGGCCCACACTTGATGGCTTTGATAGAAAATAAAATTAAAGGAGGGAAGGGCAATTCCGGTAGCGGGTGCGCAAAAAGCACCAGGGCGCGCCACTTGTCCTCCTCCCGGGCACCCTCTCCCGCCACGTGTCGCTCCCCGAGGAAAACACCTGCTGCTTTACTATATATAACTAGCGCTTCGGGGCCCACGCCCAACGCGGGCCTTTGTCAATGAAAGATAAACACACATTCGGTTCAATGTTAAAAAAATTGAATTAAATTTCAAGTTTTCAATTGTTTAATAATTGTCACTTTGTTTGATGTTAGAAGTAGAAAATAAAATTACTAAAATCAATCTGACATGAATTTATAGAAAACATGAAGGAGGCTACCACATAATATACACATCAAAAGGATTAACTAACATAATCCACCCCTAAACCATCATTATATCAATGTCAAATCCTTTAAAATTTTAAAAAATATTTTTTTTTTTGGTTGGATGTAGATCCATAGTGGGTCTCACATGTTAAATTATCTGTGGAACCCAACCCACTGATGGATCTCCTTTCATTTTTTTTTATATCTATTTAGGTCCATCAGTGGGTCCTAGATCCCACATGTTAAATATGTTTTAAGAGTGGACCTAGTCCCCACTGTTGGATGAGTCATGAGTCAATTAGACAAATGGAATAGGAATTATAAGTAAATGGAATTACACTGTACCTTGGCCCATCATGATGGATCAGACGTACCTTGGGCAAGTGAAATGGAATTACATGTAAGCCCTGTAGTAAGGTTCAAATCAGTCAAACCTGTAGAACCTCTAATAAAATCCCATGATTTTACCACGGTTGAAATTGATCAAAATGACCATTATAAACCACTGTTGAAATTGATCAAAATGATCATTTGACAGTTGACCCAAATAATAAAAGCAATTTACAATCAATAGGACAAATTCCATCCATTGGATGGTTTCATGGCCAATCCAAACAATTTTCAGGCCCCACAATATTCGATATAAATGTGGCGAGAATGGGCCCACAAAAAGGGTGCTGCTTTACTGTATATAATATATAATTCTTGAGTCGTGGGGCCACTATCCGAGTGGCCCAGTTTTTTGTTGGCGCCCAACCTCAAGACAGAACCCAGTTCCGTGTTGAGTGAGGAGGTACAGGGTGAGCGTGGGAGGAAGAAGAAGATGGGGAATAAGAGAAGATGATGCAGGAGCAGGCGCAGGTGGGTGCAGGGAAAAAGGAAAGGAAGAAGAAGGTGGGTGCAGGGAAGAAGGAGAAAGAGAGGGGAAACGATGGTGCAGGTGAGGTTGAAGTGCAGGGTGTAGCAGGTGGGTGTAGGTGCAGGTGAGGGTGCAGTGATAGAAGAAAAGAGAGAGAGAAGAAGGGTGGAGAAGAGAGGGTGAGGTGCTGCGCAGGGAGGAGGAAGAAGAGAGGCGGAGGTGGTGGCGATGGGAGATGGGTTCGCGCGAGGCTAGGGCGAAGAAGATAAGATGATGCAGGGTGAGCGTGGGAGGAAGAAGAAGATGTAGAAGAAGATAAGATGATGCAGGGGCGCAGCTGGAAGTGCAGGTGGGTGCAGGTGAAAAGAAGAAGAGTGGGTGCAGGGAAGTAGGAAAAGAAGAAGAGTGGGTGCACGTGTGTGCAGGGAAGAAGGAAACGAATAAGAAGGTGCATGGGTGCAGGTGGAAGTGCAGGGAAGAAGGAAAAGAAGAAGAGTGGGTGCAGAATGAGAGGGAGAGGGTGATGGCAGAGAGGGAGATGGCAGAGAGGTAGAACTCATTCAGCCTGTGGTTATGTTACAGTATATATAGAGGAAAAAAAAAGTAGTGACAGTTTGTGGAAACTGTTGCAGAAACAATGGCCAATTTCAGAAGCTGTTTGGTTAGCTGGTTGTGGTGGAAAACGATGGTGCAGGTGAGGTTGAAGTGCAGGGCGCAGCAGGTTGGTGTAGGTGCAGGTGAGGGTGCAGTGATAGAAGAAAAGAGAGAGAGAAGAAGGGTGGAGAAAAGAGGGTGAGGTGCTGCGCAGGGAGGAGGAAGAAGAGAGGCGGAGGTGGTGGCGATGGGAGATTGGTCCGCGCGAGGCTGGGGCGTAGGGATCTGCACGTGGGTGATGAGATTGAAAAAGGGAGATGGAGATGGTGGAATGGGTCTGGGTTGCTGCGCAGGGAGAAGATGAAAGGAGGAAGGAAAGAGAGGGAGAAGGAGGAGGTGGACAAAGAAGAAGATGGAAGAATGAAAAGAAGATGGGGAAGGAGAGTAGATGATGCAGGAGCAGGCACAGGTGGAAGTGGTGCAGGTGGTTGCAGGGAAGGAAAAGAAGTGCAGGTGTGTGCAGGGAGGGTGATGAGATTGAAAAAGGGAGATGGAAATGGTGGAATGGGTCTGGGTTGCTGCGCAGAGAGAAGATGAAAGGAGGAAGGAAAGAGAGGGAGAAGGAGGAGGTGGACAAAGAAGAAGATGGAAGAATGAAAAGAAGATGGGGAAGGAGAGGAGATGATGCAGGAGCAGGCACAGGTGGAAGTGGTGCAGGTGGTTGCAGGGAAGGAAAAGAACTGGGGCGTAGGGATCTGCACGTGGGTGATGAGATTGAAAAAGGGAGATGGAGATGGTGGAATGGGTCTGGGTTGCTGCGCAGGGAGAAGATGAAAGGAGGAAGGAAAGAGAGGGAGGAGGAGGAGGTGGACAAAGAAGAAGATGGAAGAATGAAAAGAAGATGGGGAAGGAGAGAAGATGATGCAGGAGCAGGCACAGGTGGTGATGATGGTATGGATCCCATTCTATGAAGGTGTTGATAGGTTGTTTGTTTGAGGGAATAGGGACGGGTAAGAGAGATGGGCTCAGTATTGTTGAGATGATAGTTGGCTTGAAACCTTGGTGAGAGGGTAAGAAGGTGGTGAAGCAGTGGGGTCCGTTTGGGTTGATTTGCTAATGATGATAATGCCTGATCTAGTTTCACATAAGGCCTGGTTGCGATGACGATGAATAACAGTTAGGTCTGGCCGGGTTGGATTTGGTGAGGTAGGAAGATGCCATGCTGATGGTGATGATGATATTGGCATGGGCGTGATTCTGGGATTAGAAAATAATGGAGTGGTTTTCTTTTTGGTTCTGATTGAGTAGAGATGGAGAGTTTAGATGGAGATGGTCGGTTCGAGTTAGTGATGTGTTGCAGACGATGAAGAAGAAGTGGGCGATGATGATGGTGGAGTGAGATGGAGAGAGAGATATCAGGGGGGTGATGGATGGTTGATGGAGGATGGTTGTTGAGAGAGAGAGCCTGGGAGATGGGATCGCTCCAGAGTTTAGCGCATATCCCCGGGATTGAGACGAGGGAGAGGACCAACGTATAGAAATGAGCACACTTGAAAATGCCCAGGCAACATAGCTGGGTGCGCAGGCCAGGGGGAGAAGGAAGAGTTGGAATGAGATTAGAAATTTTGAATTTTAAAATTCAAAATTTTATTTAAAGAGATGGAAGGGTTTCGTTTCTACATAGATAAAGATAAGAAAGGCTGTTAACAGGGATCTAATGGAATGAGAGACTTTAGGATAAAATAGATAGATAAAGATAAGAAAGGTTGTCATTGCACTTGATAAAAAAAGAGTAAAAGGAGGGAAGGGCAATTTCGGAAGGGGCAGCGCAAAAAGCCTGAGGGCGCGCCACTTGTCGTCCTCCCGGGCATCCTCCCCCGCCACGTGTCGCTCCCCGGGAAAAAACCTGCTGCTTTACTATATATAATTAGAAAATTTTCATTAAGCTGGGCCATGAGCCTGGACCTGAGGACAGGGCTCTTTAATTTAAAGATTGGCCCAGACAACCAGGCGTAAGAAGCGCGCGCCTTGAGCCTGGACCCGAGGCGCGCGCCTCAGGGGCTTTTCGGTCGCCCGTTTCAAATTGCCGCGACTGGAGTCAATTGAGGCGCCATGGCTGGGCCTTGATGCGCTTTGCGCCAGGAGCGCGCCTTTTAAAACCCATAATTTAGCAATCAAATAAATAAATATTTAAGTACCAGTGTACAAACTAAGGATGAAAATAGCGGTAACGGAAGGCATAGCAGCTCGTCGCCAAACCACTACGAAGCGAGCGATACGTAGCGGTGTAGCGGTGCGATTTGAAAAAATCGCCCAAAAAATCTGAAAAAATTCCCGAAAATCCAAAAAATTGAAAAATGAAAGAATATGTGGTTATTTTGCAAAAGTAAGTAAGAAAAGGAGGCGTAGCGGTGCCCTCAATATATGAAGTCCTGTATCGCTGCATAAATAGAAAATAATAGTAATTATTAGTTTTTTCACATGTATTCATGTTTCTTAGTCATACTAACTTAGAAAGTAATGAAAAGCTCATAAAAAAAAAAAAAACTAGAACATGAAGTAAAGGCATAAGACTTAAGAGTTAGGTCATTACTCATTAGTGAACATTGAACAATCAAATATCAATACTTCAACATTCAAGGTTCAAATTCAATCAAGTGAATGAACTATGAAGTGATTAACAATCAACATTCAACACCAATTTAGAAATGACAGAGTAGAGAGTTAGTGAAGGAATAGGAATACTTTAGTCACCACCAAAAGGAATGTCTACCAAGATTCAAGGCATGGTTATCCTCATCACTATCAGTGTTATCATTTGTATTGGCACCATATTGCATTTGATATTGATGAGTATTGGGATCCACAAATATTAATTTTTTTTCATAAAATAAAAAAAGGAAAAAAAATAAAAAGCAATCAATATATGTTGGAATGATCTATGGATCTAACAATTAGAAGCTATTTTCAAGATGTTTCATGAGTTTTCTACAAGTAATAATGTATTTTCTTTTTAAATAACAAAAAATCCGAAAATAAAAAGGAAAAAAATTAAAAAACAACCAATATATGTTGGAATGATCTATGGAAAACATAGATCTAACAATTAGAAGCTATTTTCTAGATGTTTCATGAGTTTTCCATAAGTAATAATGTATTTTCTTTTTAAATAACAAAAAATCCGAAAATAAAAAAAGGAAAAAAATTAAAAAAACAACCAATATATGTTGGAATGTTCCATGGAAAACATAGATCTAACAATTAGAAGCTATTTTCAAGATGTTTCATGAGTTTCTCAAATTTCCATAATGTTTTCTTTTTTAAATAACATAAATCCGAAAATAAAATTAACAATATATATAATAAAAAACAAAAGATATGCATGCAAGATCAAAAGGAAGCATGGATCTACAATAAAACAAGACAATGACGCCATTATGTTGTGATTCATAGTAGTTAGAGAGTGAAAATCTCAAAAGTTGAGAAAAATCACAAAGAAATGCATACCTAGATGATGAATCTTCTTTAGATTCCTTAGAATAGTTGAATCTCTTGATTTGGTAGCAAAAAATCTTGAGAAAATGGAGTTGGGACCATTAGGGGGCAGTCAAAGAAGGTTCACAGCAGTGAAAATGAAGAAAAGAGAGGAAGAGAGATGAAAAAAGTGGGACAAAAGTCGTCATGGGGGGTTTTTATAAACCCTCCGCCACGTAATGGCTGCTACGGCCTGTAGCGGCCCGTAGCGGCTGCCACGGGTGCGATGGTCGATATTTCGGCCGTAGCATGGCGGTGGCCACTGCTACGGTCGATATTTACATCCTTGGTACCAACTAACAAACATATCAAATTATCAAATAACAATACAAAATTGAAACATAATTCATAATCATTAAACATGAAATATCCATAGTTCCATAAAATCCATACAAAGAAAAGGGAGGATAATAAATTTCCCCTCCATTCCAAAAATACAAAAATAAAACAGCCAGTGTGTCCCCAGCGTGTCCGGGAAATAAAATATAAAAAAATAAGCTGGACACCATTTTGATATTGTACAGTAACTGTGGTCCTTATATTTATAAATGTGGGGCCCAAACCTATTTGTAACTGTGGTCCTTATATTAGTAACTGTAAGTAAGAATACTAATTGGGTAAAGGCTCATGCTAGATGGGCAGCTCTAACCTATCTAACCTATACTAGATGGGCTTTGGGTAAGGTTGATACCGTTTCCAAAGAGACAAGAATCAAACATATTTTATTGGATAGCTAGGGTTTGTATTATGTAGGGTTGGGTCGGATACATATGGGTCGGATATATAATACATATATAACTGACCCGTTTATAAAATGGGTTACACATTTGGACCTGTACCTGACCCATTGTGCCGTGGGTTGGGGTCGGTTTTTCTCGGGTTGGGTCGGGTTGATGGGTTGGGTCGGGTTGTGTATGGGTTTTGTACACCCCTAAAAGAAACTGTAAAAAAGTCCCCATATTTATTTTCACGAGTAACTTTCTCCAAGATACTCTCCAGATACTGCATATCATTGTGCTCGAAATAAAAAATAGAGCTTCTGGAAAGATAAAGGCCATTTTGTATTCCCCAATGGACGCCCTTGTCACTGTGAATAAACAAAAGGAGAAGAGGAAACCATTTAATTCATGGTTTTCATTGTATATCTGAAAATTATTCCAACAAAGTTATCGGCTAAATAGTGCCTAACTACTAGAAAGACCTTGTATCTCAGCTTGAATAATACATGCAAATGACCCAAGGCTGTACCCTCAAACAAGCCAACAAACAAAACCAAATGCAAAAGTGGGACTGATTGTGCTACAGACATTTCAAGTTGCAGAACACTATGGCTATTATATGAGACAATGCAATTAAATTGGCCGTGAAAACTATGACCCAACTCATTGAATGCAAAGCAAGTAACAACCCCTAGATAGTACCTGATAGAAATTAGCAAGCACCATACTCATGAAAAAATCATTCCTTTTTGTTAGGACAGTGGACGACCACAAACTCCACATTTATATGATATTGTCCACTTTGGGCCTAAGCCCTCATGGATTTGTTCTTGGGTTCTACCCAAAAGGCCTCATTTCAATGGAGTACTTAGTCCAACTTATATGCCCATGATCTTTCCCGATTCTAGCCGATGTGGGACTTTGGTTGCACATCCCCAACAATCCTCCCCTCAAACAAAGGGCCATATCTCTTTGGATATTTTTACCGGGCCTCCCCTCAAACGATCATCCATCCGTCCGCTCCATCGAGGAGAGCAACTCGAGAGCCTTACCACGGATCCACCAATTGTGAGTACTGCGCTTTTCCTGCGCATCACTGGGGCCCACCACCTTTTGTTCGGCCTGAGGATTCTCCGGGGCTAAGTCTGGGCCTAGGCTCTGATACCACTTGTTGTGACTGTGCGATATCTCACAATCCCTTCATTCTTGCAGAACTCATTAAAAGCACTATTACAGAATTCCAAGCCATTGTCAGTTTTTCAAGCGCTTGATTTGTTTACCTGTCTGCTTCTCAATCATAGCCTTCCACTGCTTGAATTGTGCAAAAGCTTCATGTTTGTGCTTTAAGATATAGGCTGTGGTGCCTCGATGGGAAATCTCCCAAATTCATTATAAGCAGAGATGTGACCTTTGATGAGTCTGCTATGTTGAAATCGAAGGAGTGCCATGATATTGGAAATGAAAATGATGTCAGTAAAAGGGTAGAGAAAAAAAAACGGTGTTAGTAAACAGGTGGAGCTTGAGAAGGAAGCTTCAGAAAACTTGCAGGATAAGGTGCAAGTAGATGTCCCAGTTCGACAGGATGTAGAGAAGATGCAAAGTTCAAACGAGGAAACTACAGTTCCAAATGATTACATGCTTACCAGGGACAGAGAAAGGAGGCAGATTAAGCAACCTCAGAGATACGGGTATGAAGGTATTGTTGCCTACGCTCTTAATACAGCTGATAGTATTGAGTCAGAGCCGGTTACATATCGGGATGGCGTCACTAGCAAAGAATCAGCAAGATGGGCTGTAGCCATGGGTGAGGAGATTGAATCTCTTCACAAGAATCAAACTTGGGAGTTGGTGATACCTCCGAAAGGGCAGAAGATAGTTGGTTGCAAATGGGTCTTCAAGAAAAAGGAAGGAACTCCAGGGGTGGAAGATGCTAGGTTCAAAGCACGACTGGTTGCAAAAGGCTATACTCATAGGGAGGGTGTTGACTTCAATGAAGTGTTCTCTCCTGTGGTGAAATATAGTTCTATCCGGGTGCTACTTGCTATGGTTGCTGAATTGAATTTAGAGCTGGAACAGCTTGATGTCAAGACTGCGTTTTTACATGGCGAGCTAGATGAACAGATTTATATGCATCAACCAGAGGGGTTTGAAATTCATGGAAAGGAAGACCACGTATGTTTGTTGAAGAAATCATTGTATGGCCTAAAACAGTCTCCTAGGCAGTGGTATAAGCGTTTTGATACCTTTGTGGTTGGAAACGGTTATTGCAGGAGTGCATATGATAGTTGTGTCTATCATAAGAAGCACTCAAATGGCTCGTATGTCTATTTGCTGTTATATGTTGATGACATGTTAATTGCTGCAAAGGACATGTCTGAGATCAACAGATTAAAGGCTCAGTTAGATGGTGAATTTGAGATGAAGGACTTAGGTGCTGCGAAGAAAATTCTTGGAATGGAGACTCGAAGGGACCGGAAAGCGGGAAAATTGTCTTTGTCACAAAAGGGGTACTTTGAGAAGGTTTTGGAACGCTTTGGTATGCAAAGTTTGAAACCCGTGAACACTCCATTGGTAGCCCATTTCAAACTTTCCGCTGTTTTGTCACCACAAACTGAGGAAGAGGTGGAGCACATGTCTCGTGTTCCTTATGCTAGTGCAGATGGGAGTATCATGTATGCCATGGTTTGCATGAGGCCAGATATTTCTCATGCGGTTAGTGTAGTTAGCAGATACATGGATAACCCCGGGAAGGCCCATTGGCAGGCAGTGAAATGGATACTCCGTTACTTGAAAGGTACTACTGATGTTGGAATAGTGTATGACAGAAGCAACAACACTTCTGGAAGTGTTATTGGATATGTTGATTCAGATTTTGCTGGAGATTTAGACAGAAGGTCCTTGACAAGTTATGTCTTCACTTTTGCTAGCGGTGCCATTAGTTGGAAGGCAGCATTGCAATCCAAAGCTATCTTGTCTACCACTGAAGCAGAATATATGGCAGCTACAGAGGCGGTGAAGGAATCTATTTGGCTGACAGGCTTGGTTGAAGATCTGGGATTGGAACAGAAGCTGACTACTGTTTTCTGTGACAGTCAGAGTGCGATCGATCTGACACACGATCCTAAGTATCATGAAAAGACCAAACACATTGATGTTAGGGCACACTTTATTCGAGATGTCATCGCCGAGGGTGCTATTGTAATGACTAAGATTGCTACGGCGAAGAATCCAGCAGACATGATGAGCAAGACTATTCCAGCAGTCAAGTTCAAGCATTGCTTGGACTTGATCAATGTAATCAGTACCTGAGTGCCCTTAGGGGCAGGTGGAGACGGTGAGACGTATTTTAATTTGTGCATGATGATCAGCTTCAATGTTCACCAAGGTGGAGATTTGTTAATTTGTATGGCTCAATAGAAGTTAACAAGTCTTGGTTAACCGGGCCCCTGTATTGCCCAAGTTATACTGTGATTAGAAGTAGGGTTTGGGTGTAATAGGGTTTGGGGCTAATATTATAAATAGAGACTCAGAGTCTCTAGGATGTACACCTATATTCTGATTGCATACTGATTTCTCCCGTCTTCCCCGTGGACGTAGGCCAAAAGCCGAACCACGTAATCTCTGTGTTCTACTTGTGCATGATTGATCTCTTCTTAAGGCCTTTAGATCACAACACTTTTTTTATGAAAAACAGTGCCTAAGAAAAGCAATACGCAAAAAGCTATCCCCTAAATTCAAAAAAGACAGTACATACAGCAAACATTTAATAAATTTAATTTAACTCTGCTTAAGACTATGGCAGGAGATAAAAGAAGCAAACAGTGAATAGGACTTAAATTGCATAAAATATTAACATCTGCGAAGAACACTTCAGCTTTACACAGCAAGCAATGATTGTCAGAGTGACGATAGATCTAATCTCTTGCAATTGATATTTCCACAGTGGTAAATCAAATCAATGAAGGCCAAAGATAACTCACGCAATGACGAGGTCGCCTTTCTTACAAAATGCTGGAATCACACTGAATATAGTTGAGATCCCATAGGAATAAAGGATTGAGTCCGGAGTTCCCAAAATTTTTGCAATTCTAGTCTCGCAGTCAAGGTGAGCATCTACAAAAGGTGCAATGTGTTAGAAGGATATATAACTGCATATGCTTTTGAAAGACTCGATGACTCGGTTAAATTCACAAATCACTCCAAAAGTATGCCGCATTTGTGAAAATGGTAAAGAAGCACATACCAATTGTCCCATAGAAACCACGAGGACCACAAGAACCAACACCATATTTTTCTAATGCAGTCGTACATGATTCCTGGGATGCACCTTCAGTAAGATCACTGTATTCAAGTGAAACCAACTAAAAAAGAAAATATCCAATAACTATTGGAATGTATTACCCCTACTTTTAAACCGCAAGCCTCCAAATTTCCATCCCTCACTGCACATCATAAATGGAGACAGGTGTCAGGCTAATCTCCTCTCTCTCCACTCTCCTCTAAACCAACTTCCATTACTTCCATATAACTTCCTCCTAAAAAAAAGGTTACACTACGTTACTTGATCTGCTACTCCAAATGCAGAGAACATTGGTAAAAAATAAATTAATGGCAGAGGAATAGAAGAAGAAATATAGGAGCAGCAGAAGAAAGCAAAAGAGGGTCTCAGCCCGCATCATATGATTTTATGGACTATTAGAATAGATATAGTGGACCCCATTCATCTGGGTCCCACTTAAATATATTTGGTCAATTTGTTAGGTCTATGATCATTTGATTCTTTAATCTTTATCAAGCAATTCATGGGTCTCAGCCCGCATCATATGGTTTTATGGACGGTTAGAATATAGATGGTGGACCAACATTCATCTTGGGGGTCTCACTTAAATAGGTTAGGTTTGGTCAATTTGTGATGTCTATGATCATTTGATCTTTATTAATCAATTCATGGATCCCGGCCTGCATCATTTGATTTTATGGACGGTTAGAATAAAGATGGTGGACCCCATTCATCTGGGTCCCACTTAAAATATTTGGTCAATTTGTTAGGTCTACGATCATTTGATCCTTTGATCTTTCTTATTCAATTCATGTATCCCATCCCGCATAATATGGTTTTATGGACGGTTAGAATAGAGATGGTGGACCCCATTCATCTGGGGGATTCCACTTAAATAGGTTTGGTTTGGTCAATTTATGAGGTCTATGATGATTTGATCCTTTGATCTTTATCAAGAAACTCATGGGTCTCAGCCCGCATCATATGATTTTATGGACGGTTAGAATATAGATGGTGGACCCTATTCATCTTGGAGGTCCCACTTAAATAGGTTAGGTTTAGTCAATTTGAGAGGTCTATGATCATTTGATCATTTGATCTTTATCAATCAATTAATGGGTCCTACCCCGCATCATATAATTTTATGAACGGTTAGAATAGAGATGGTGGACCCCATTCATCTTGGTCTCACTTAAATATATTAGGTCAATTTGTTAGGTCTATGATCATTTGATCTTTCTTAATAAATTCATGCCTCACCTAAAGAATAAAACATTTGGAAAAAAACATAAAGATCAAATTAGCAAAAAAAAAAAAAGGACTCACGAGTTTACTAATTAATAAATTTATTAAAAATAATTCATATTAGTATGTGCATTTGGTGGTTCCGTGGTCCGTGCATAGCGCGGGGTTTTTCTAGTATTACTAAAGGGATGTATTCTTCCTCACATAAAGACACCTAGCGCAACCTCAAACTTTTTGCAATGCCATTTCCGGAGTTGCCCTTATCCCTAAAATCTCTATATCTATTATACACTCAAAAGACCTAAAATCCCTCCATGAAGAATCATCTTCCACTCAAAAGCCTAAAATCTCTCCATGAGATTCCTAAATAAGCCAACACACCAGATGTGCTATATTTCTAAGTGATGGGGCCCATTTCCATTTATGGGGCACATTTATACTTAAATGTATTTCATTCAAGTGGGACTGATCAATGAATAATGGGGCTCATTTATAATTAAATGTATTTCATTCAAGTGGGGCTCATCAATGAATAATGGGAAAGTTAAGGCCACACCAAATGGGAATTAAATGTATTCACAAAAGATACTCATTGCCCACCTTCAAAAATCAATTTTTCTCACAAACGTCTATGAGTAAATTAAGGCCTACAACGGATCTGATCTTTTGTATTGGTTTTATCTTATGGTTTTTTTATTTTATTGGAAAGATCTCATCTTTTTTGAGAAAAAATAATAATCTATATAACTATGGGAATGTATTCCCCCTACTTTTAACCACAAGCCTCCAAATTTCCATCCCTCACTATCTAGCATATATGAAGACAGGTGTCAGTATCTTCTCTCTCTCCACTCTCTCCACTGTCCTCTCTCTAAACTAACTGGCCAATAACTTCCTTCAAAAAATTGGTCTTTCCCCTTTAGCCCAATGGAGATGGCCCACCTGGTGTATTAAAAACAAATGGGTGGGTTGATCTTGATCGAGATTTGGATTAAGGGCAGGCCAATTTCAATGTGACCAAATTATAGTTGACGTTGATTTGAAGTCTTTAAAAGTTATTCTCTTTTTAATTTTTTTTACACAATATGGACAAAATGAATCTTAATGTTGATTAATATGTTAGCATCACCAATTGGAGGATCTATATCTCAAACCAACAAACCAATAATTTATATTTTGGAATTCTACATTAATAATTCATGGGATCCATCCCGCACGTATGGTTTTATGGACGGTTATAATGGAGATGATGGACCCCATTCATCATAGTCTTACTTAAATAGGTTAGGTTTGGTCAATTTGTGAGGTCTATGATCATTTGATCATTTGATCTTTATCAATCAATTAATGGGTCCCAGCCCGCATCATATGATTTTATGGACGGTTAAAATAGAGATGGTGGACCCCATTCATTTGGGTCCCACTTAAATATATTTGGTCAATTTGTTAGGTCTACGATCATGGTTTTATGGACGGTTAGAATATAGATGGTGGACCCTCTTCATCTGGGGGGTTCCACTTAAATAGGTTAGGTTTGGTCAAGTTGTAAGGTCTATGATCATTTGATCATTTGATCTTTATCAAGCAATTCATGGGTCTCAACCCGCATCATATGGTTTTATGGAAGGTTAAAATATAGATGGTGGACCCCATTCATCTTGGGGGTCCCACTTAAATAGGTTACATTTGGTCAATTTGTGAGGTCTATGATCATTTGATCTTTATCAATCAATTAATGGGTCCCAGCCCGCATCATATGGTTTTATGGACGGTTAGAATAGAGATGGTGGACCACATTCATCTGGGTCCCACTTAAATATATTAGGTCAATTTGTTAGGTCGATGATCATTTGATCTTTCTTAATCAAGGCATGCCTCACCTAAATAATAAAACATTTGGAAAAAAAATAAAGATCAAATTAGCAACAAAAAGAAAGACTCACAAGTTTACTAATTAATAAATTTATTAAAAATAATTCATATCAGTCTATGCATTTGGTGGTTTCGTGGTCCGTGCATAGCACGGGGTTTTTCTAGTGGAATCTAAGGCAATGTCCTCACAATTAACTTATCATGCCCTACTAATCCAAGATAGTTTGCAGAAGCAAAGTTCACAACCTCCTTGCCATCAATCACTGTATGCGGCCCTGCAGCTCACTGCAGAGAAGAATACAAAATGAGAACATAGATCTTTTTCTTGAATCTTCAAAGGTCTTTCATTGACCTATTTGTTTCAAATGGTTTTACTTAAAACAACAAGGAAGCAACAGAAGACGGTAAATAGCCTAACTCCATGAGGGAAATTTTTTACTAAAAGTAACTTCTAATCAAATCAAAGAAGGGTCTCCATGTGTCAAAACTCAAGGAAAAACCTATAAAATTAGTACCAACGGAGACAAGCCACCTTGCAATAAACAAAACTTCAAAGTAGGAACTAAAAAGCATTGCGAATCTAAAAAAGGAAAAATAGGCAATCTTTCTCACCTTTCTAATATTGGAGTCTCATATTCCATCTTTTCTGTAATAGGAGGATGGAGAGATTCCGGGACCCATTCTTCACAAAGTTCGTCTATTTCCTGCAGACAGGCCACCAAAAAGCATTGTTCCTTCTCAATTTTTTTTATAAATCTCCACCACTACCTAATGAAAATAAAAAAGAAGAAAAAACTCTATTTTCTGCAAACAAGTAACCAAAACTCTCTTTTCTAAGGAATGTCAAGAAACACAAGCCAAGCTCAAGCTAGGGTCCGGTCAGCTCGAACTCTGCTTGTTAAGAAGCTTGACTTTGCTCAACTAACCTCAACTTGTTAAGGGGCTGGATTTACCTCAATGTGATTACGTTTTTTGGAAAAAATAATTAATTTATTAAAAAAAAATCTAATTAGGGCATGTACCACATAACACTATTAAAAACTGTTTAAAAAAATAAATTAATGGAGTATAATAACATAAAATCATCTTGTCCTCACAACAAAACTACATTGTTGAACTTATTCACCACCCAAAATAAATTCCCCATTTTTTACACTTCTTTCACTCACTGTTGATGTAGCTCAAAAGGAATTGCCACAAAATGCACTACAAGAAAATAGGGATTCTGTGACGAGCATTCTTGTCACTGTACATTCAATAGTCGTCACAGGAGAGTTTTAGTGACCAGCCTAGTGACGACTGATACTCGTCGCATATGTAGGTGTCGCTGAAGATCTAAGTGACGACAAAATGCCCTCTTCCTCATAATGGGCTAGATCTAGGTCAAGCCTATGAACCAGGACCAGGTCCATTTGGCCCAAGCCCATACCCCACAGTTGGCTTAACAGGCCCAATTCTGTGCAACAGGAGGCCCGACCCTCCCAATTGAGCAACATTATTACTTAGGTAAACTTCGTATTTTAGTTTTTTTTTTTCATTTTAAGTATATTATTTTCTTATGTGCTAAGTTCAATGGAATTTCTTTTTTAGGAAGGGAAATCCATGCGTAAAAAGGAAACTTCCGTCTTTGGATGCGTAAGAGGCCTATTTAAGGACCTCTAAAGTTATTAAGAATAACTCTTTGATAATATTTAGATTTTCTCCTCTCTTTGGGATAGAACCCTAGAAGCAACCGAGCTAAGCTAAGTTTGAAGGTGCCTCCCATTGGGCGGATCCTTCTAAGCCAATTAATCTAGCTGTGTAAACTATTAATCTTTGAATAAAATGCCCAAAAATCTACATTTTCTGATATCCAATAAAGTTTTTTAGATATTTCTTATCAATGCATAGCATAGTCATCCAATGTTAGACTCTGCAAAAGAAATGGAAGTTATAGAGAAGGAACTAAAAGGCAAGAATGTAGAAAATAATGAAAAGCTAACAGTCAAACCACTAATAGCTCAGTGGCAAGGCAGCTTCATCTCACTAGAGAAACGAAGGATCAATCTCTGGTCCTCCTGTTGGTAGTCTCACTCTCCTACCACTGTTCCAATCCAGCAATAAAAAAAGAGCTTATAGATTTACAATTTAATACATAGCTTATAGATTTACAATTTAATACATACTAAATACTAATTTTTAATCAACAAGACGAGTATATTTGCTGATATCAAAAGTTTATATAAATTATAAAGACACTTTTAAACTGACCTTCTCGGTGAGAGGCCGTTTTGGGGGCTTGTAACTCTTTTGAAAAAGTAGAAAAATGATAATTGCCACAAGAAGGACCTCCACAACAAGATGCCCTTCAACTACAAAATAAAATAACATTAACTATAAGGATGCCACTCCAAAGAAAATGTGTAAATAATAAAAGTAAGTTGAATGAAAACTAAAGAACCTACCACCAATATGCACTCCAAAAACAACTGCTCGAGCAAGAGGAGCATCAAACGCCAATTCCAACCAGTACTCTATGTTAGTTTTATGGTCTCAATACCAGCATATGATGTAATAAATTGATTCATTTCTTTATTAATCAATATAGTCATGCTTTCCATTTCATGAGATGAATGGTGTTTAATTATATACTTGCACATAACCAATACGAATAACATAATGGTTCATGAGATGAACCGGAGTCCATAAGTATACTAGATATAATACATTTGTATGGATGATATCCACATACGGGAGACATGTATAATAAATCTTATACTTGAATATCTTCACAACCAGTGATGAGACTGGACATCTCATACTGACAAGGTTGCAACATTTTGATCACTATGAGATAGTGTGATTTGTCTCGATTATCAGAATGAAAGATTCTGGATCATAGTGCATGCTGGTACATTGGATGCACTGAAGGACCATGAAAAGCACCTTATAAACACTGTCTTTATATTAAGGTCTGCTCTCATAATTTCCTAGCGGTAAGCTCTCAATCCTAGACATTAATGAACTCAAGTTTCTATCTATTCATTTGCTTTGAGTCACCCATGAGTGAGGCCAACTGTAGGTCAACACCTCGGTGATTTGGGTACATGGTAGTAGATCTGTGGGAACATTTAATGGTCAAGATGGAATATATCTTTAACATCCCCATGTGCCAATTAACTGATTTAATCATTGGTAAGTGTACACCCATTCCGATTAAAAGTTAATTGGAAAGGTACCGTGATCATTATAATTAATTGGGGCTCAAGGATAATAAGATATGGATATATTTTGGAAGACAGGTCCAATTGATCCATGGATATTGATGGAGGGGCCTACTTGTCGTAATAGGAAAGTTTAGGGTCTTCTATGTAATTTCCTAAGACTGGAGTTTAATTGCATTTATATAGTAGAGTTATTTGCAATTAACTGTGGGCCCAGATTGCACATGAGATGTGGGGTCTCATATCCAAGTTGGAGCCAGATTTCTAAGGAATCCCTAGTGGTCTCCACGCTAGCCCAATCATCAGACGGATACTAATTCTAGTTGAACTCTAAAAGGAAAGTTACTATTTCTATTTGAAATGAGACTTTTAGTAGTGGTAATACTATGTTTCTAATTATTAATGGAAGTGAGACTTCTATTGTAATTAAGAAAGAGAATAAGGTTACTAATTAATTTGGAAGTGAAACTTCTAATTAAATTAGTAACAGTAGTTTGCAAAAACTATAAATAGGGAACCAAAGGGGGCTTGGACGTCCACCTTGGAATCCACGCCCAGCCCCCTTTGTGCAAGTGTTGCACATCTCTTCTCTCCCTCTTCTAGTTCCTTTAAGTTTCTATTTGTCTTCTCTTGAAGATCCCAACCATCTTCTTGAGAAAGAGATTCTGATTCGGGTAATAGCGTGGAAGGCCATTGGATTTTGGAGAAACATATTTGATTCGCAAAAGAGTTCGTCATCAAAGAAAGTATCAAATTCTCCATTAGAGCACAACCGAGCTCCAAAGGTATAATATATTTTCTTGTATGTTATAGATCTTTGTTGCATGTTTGTTACTGATTTTCTATCTCCTAAATAGATTGTATTACTGATCATGATAGATGAGATTGAGGGTTTGCATCTTGGATAGATTGGTAGCCTTCTGGATAGTTGATCCCTGCATCAAGTGGGTCAAAAGTTTTTGAAACCTATCCTAGAGGCCCACCTAATTTCCATCACTCTAATGTTGAGTTGGTCATATTTGCTATTGCCGAAGCTATCAGAGATGGTAACTTAAAAAGCAATAAGCATGCGAACATCCGGTCTTAAGGTAGTCCGATTAGGATGTTAGCTAGGGTATCACAGGCACACTTAATATATGTTCTTTCAAGAAAATCTTAGCAGATATTTGAAAATTATACAGTTGTTCTCTTTTTTGAATTAGTACGATTCTCGTTGTGTCCTTCCAGGTTTATGTTGTATTTCCAGCACTCCATCCCACAAGATGAACAACCAGCAGATATCATCCAAGCAGTCACTTCTAGATGGCCATCTGCTCAGCCTACCACTAGCAGCAGAAGAAAATTATAAACATATCAATACAATCATTCTATATTATATTTCTATAACACATATATGCATACATGCATAAATACATAAATACAGTGTCATACATGCATACATCCCTACATAATCGGGAATTCAGCTACTTGCATGAGAAAAAAAAAGGTCACAAGATACCTGAAAACAAAGCACAAGACTGTAGAGATTGAGACAGATAAATATAATATATATATATAATACTTGAAGCAATGGAAAAAAAAGAGCACTCTTATTTCACACGAGTGTTTCGTAAGCATACAAAATAAGAATTTATTAGAGGGGTACTTTGCTGTCATTTCTAAAAAAACTGATTTTAACTTTAAAAAGGCATGCCTCATCTCCATCTCATAATCTATTCGTACAACAACCATTACAGACTATCACAAGCCTTCACGAGATTCTTCCTCAACCAACTTCATGCATGTTAGGTACTCAACATGACCTCTAATGGAGTATCAAAATGAAATTCATTAGTTGTCACGACCCGAGTCCGAGATAAAAATTTAAATCGAGTTATTTCTGGTGTCGCGACCATATTTACTACCGTGTAATTTACTCATAAACTTCACAAGGGATATCAAACCATACATTATGTGGAATATAAACAAAACTTATTTACATTATGAACAATAAACATTTTCTACAAGTTCTTACATCATTAGTACACTATTCCATTTTCACTCAACTCGTCCTTCTGAAGAAACAATATTAGTTGTTTCTATTGGTGCAGTAACCACTGAAGGACCAGCAATAGCAGCTATGCCAGTAATGCCATCATTAACACTGTGAATTCACAATTCAGCAATGTATAAACATAAATATGATTTTACATGCTAATCATATGTTCCATATGTCGAATGAATCATTAAACTTAAAAAATTGAACATGAACAATACTAATGACATTAACATTATGAGTCTTTATTAAACTTTGGCAACTACCATAGTATTTCTTTTCACATCGCATCTTCCTAAACAAAAGGAAGGAATCGCATCTTTCATACGAAAGGAATTACATATCGCATCTTCCATACGGAAGGAATCATATCTTTAAGTAATGCCAGACTCAATACTAAACAATTAACAAATCAAATCACACCATTCAATTCAATATATAATGTCATTTAAGACAATAAAGGAAGCATCCTTAACAATTCAAATTCAATCACTTAAATTAAACAATACCATCCAATTGAGTGTAATCATCGGTTATTTAATGTACTTGTCTGATTCTCGATGAACATCACAGTTATATATAATTTGTACATTAAAGTCTCCTTAATTTAACACCTATGGAGGTATAAACAATAAAGGCTTTTGAATCCATATTTTCGGAATTAAATTCTAAAAATTACTGACTGTCGGTCAGCTCGTCGGTTAACCCTCGGTTAACTGACACTTGTCGTTTCAGTTGTCGGTCAGGTCTCGGTTCGAAAACCAGAGAAATAATTTTTTCCTCCATTTTGCACTGTCGGTCAGGTCATCGGTTCACGCGTCAGTTGACCGACGTATGCTTATCGGCTGACCGATATGTGTCGGTCAGGGTCTCGGTTCAAAAGCTAGAGATGCAATTTTTCCCACATTATAATGTCGGTTAGTGTGTCGGTCAGCTTGTCGGCTGACCGACACTGCCCATAATTTCTGTAGAATTCATTTTAGAATTTCGTTTCACTTTAAATCCTTTCTACCTGTTGAAATCTTATGGAACCTCCTATTCCCTTCCACATATATCATCTATACAAGAAGAATATCACTTCTATAAAATTCCATTCATTCAAATCAAATCATATTTCTATCATAAAAATGGGTTCAACACCCAATCTCTTCTAAAATAGAAAGGAAATCATACTGATTAACATAATAATCATAAACAACCATTTATACTTGCCTTAGCTTCGATTTCAACACAAATATCAAATCTAAAACTCTTCTATTTGCAAACAGAACTTTCACTTGAGCTTCTTTCCATCTTCATCTCAAGAAATTAAAAGAAGCTGATGGAGAAGATAATGCTTCCAATTCTCTTTCTCCAAACTCACTTGCAATCCAAACACTTAACCAAAAAGGAAGAAGAAACGAATGAAGAAGAAAGCTAGGAGGTGCTGGCACACTCTCACTGAATCCCTCTTATTCTTCCAGCTCATGTTTCAGTTGAGCTTAATCATAATGCAAATTTGCATTTAAACCCCCATTCATTCACTTATTCTCATTTTGAATCTAAATCTCAACTTAATTAATTTAATGCCTTCCAAATCATCTCATCAGACCTTAATCATTCATTTGACATTAACTTGACTCAATTTAATCACTAACCATATTTAAACCGACTAATCACGCTTAATGTCACATTAATCTTGCTTAATTATAGTTAATCAGGATTAACTCGGGATGGGGTGTCACATTCCCCTAACCTTTTAGAATCATTCGGTCCTTCGAATGCAAAATCATTTAAAATCATATACGAAATCAAAGCAAGAACCAATAACCAATCCAATTCTTATGTGACTTCATTGGTTCATGAAAAATCTATAGAATCTCAATTCATCTTAAGAGAATTCATCTTATGATTCTCTTATTTCAACAAGGAGCTTTTTAGTTCTTCGCAAGTCATTTGATACACATACATTAGATGAAAGTTAAACATTACACATTGACAGGTTAATCATAATGATACATAACCAGCTATCATGTTTCATATATTTATCCATCAAAATCTGTCTTTGCAATTTCTATGTATAAAAGATCAACTTGTCCGAGTACTTAACAAACATTATTTTCATAATCAATCAAATGCATTGTTGTAAAACATTGAGGCATGAGGTGTTCCAATTTCCCACAGCGGTAAGCATAAGCGTCGATGCGTAGGGACTGCGCTTCACCAGAACATCATTTTTTAATAAATATATAAGTACATAAAAATATGAATAATATGAATTATATTAGAATAAATAGAAAAGAGTCGCCATCTTGCTATTTTAAAGCCTTTTAATGAGTTAACTAGGTGACTTAAGCTATAAATTGTTTAAGTTCTTAAAGTTAGAGTCTCTCCCTCATTTTCTTTTCGAAGAAAAAGATGTGTTAATGAGTTGTATGCGTCTGACAAGGAGCATGATTGAAGCACATGCTTCATCTGGGAATACATCTCAAATATACCTCATATTGTGTTGTCTTGAATGCAAGCCAATTCTGTCAGGTTAGGTTGGATGGCTCTCTCCTCTTCTTCCTTATGGGCCTCCTGGTTCAAAGCTAAATATTTCAAAGGCTTCTCTCCTTGGTACCCTTGCTCCCTCTCCTCTGGCTCTTGCATCTGGAGACCTATAAAGAGAATCTCGCAATTTCTTTTTCATAACACTCACTGGGTTTTGGGAGATAGGAAAAGCTCTAGCTTCTGGCATGACAAATGGCATGGCCCCTCTCCTTGGCGTAGATCTTCCTTGAGATTCATTTCCCTTGGGCTAGTTTTGTCCATGACTTCTTCTCTAGTAGCCAGAGGCTTCTGAGCCTCCCTCTTCCTCAGCAGGTGGTCTCATTCTCCTACTCTCTCTTTTCCTCCTTTTCCCTATCTGCTGAGCTAGATGTGCTGGTATGGTCTAGCTCAAACTCCAGCCTCCTCTCCTTTTCTGATGCATGGGAGTCCATCAGATCCAGACGTCCCCCCCTCTCCCTGGTATAAGTTTGTCTGGAACAGCCTACTAAAGCCTTCTGTGGCTTGTTTTGCTTGGAAGTTGTTCCATAACAAACTTCCAACCAATGCCTGGGCACAGTCCATTGGCGTGCAGTTGGCTTCCTACTGCTACCTCCGCGGCTCTCACCAAGAATCGGCATTCTCCTTGTTCTTCCTCTGCCCTTTTGCTACCTCTTTTTGGGATTGGCTTCAGGCTAAAGGTAATTTTAAGTTTGGCCCTTCAAGCTCTGTCTCCTCCAAGTGGGCCTCCTTCTCTGCCAACTCCTATCACAAAGCCAAGAAGAGCTTGGGAGCCCTCTTCATCATTGCTATCTTCAGCATTTGGAAGGTCAGAAACCAGGCTGTCTTCAACAGTAGGCCGCCTTCTCTTGAATCTGCTGTTAACTTCTTTTTTATGGATGCTACTGCCTCTCTGAGGAAAATGTCTACCTCTTTTATTAGCAACACTTTACATTCATTTTTTCTCTTATATAATCAGCCCTATCATCCTATAAGATAGTGCCTGGCTCTCTTTTGTGGTTTTTTGCCTTTTCTGGCTGTTGTTTCTTTCCCCTTTTCTCTTAATTCAATTTTGCAATTTAGCAAAAAAAAAAAAAAAAAAAAAGAATGCAAGCTATCCCTCAAACTTAAGCCCTGATGCATTTTCTGATCACCATACCTAACATGAGCCTTACGGGTAAGCCTCAAAACACTTCCAAGAGCCTCAGACTTGAGCCTGGGGTGTTTTAGGAACACTCAGTTTCGGGGCAAACCTGGAGGTATTAGCCTCAATTGCTTCTAAAACACTGATTAAATCATAACTTATTAATAAAGGGAATTAATATCTTTAACCATCCAATCACACATATGGTATCCAATTTGAAACTTATGGATCATAAATGTAAGTGCAAAAATTATAACTCACAAGATTATGGGGTGCCTAGTAGGACTTATCCAAACATATGATGAAGGTCAGCTGCCTTTAAGCCTGAAAGGGGAGGAACAAACGGTCAGAGGACCCTGACCTGGGTGGCGCAAGACTCTCCGATGCCTAAGTTAGTGTATGAACTAAACAGAGGAGGAAGAGGGAGAAGAGAGGCAGAGTAACGGCTCAATAGGGGGTGTCTATTCATACCTTTGTTATGGAACGTCATCCTATTTATAGAGAATTCTCCCTGATATCTTGGAGTGGGCCTCTAAATTTGATAGGGATGATCCTATTAGCCCATAAAGTAATAAGTGAGGATCTATCATAGCCCACAAAGCATTTATTGCCAGTCCGATCAGCCCACGTCGCATTACATGCATGTCATGTTGGGCCTGATCGTGTCTCAAGTCTTTTGCGGCAGAGGTCCCATCGGATCCACCCTCGGGCTCTGCCCTGATTTGGCTACAGCCGCTGGATGTCGCCTTGTCAGGGATCTGGCGAAGATTGTGGACGGCAGGAATAACCCATCTGTCCCATTGGCATGTGTCCGGGCTCAGCCACGTGGCTGCTGTCGTGGCAAAAGTGGGGAGGCGATTGCAACGCTTCTCAATGGGCGACCCGGCCTCTTTGGCCGGGGTTAGAAGGTGTAGCCGAGATCAAATCGTGCAGCTGGGCAAACCTGATCTCGGCCAACGCTCCAACACCAACGCCGAGGCGCCCTTTGATGGCATGTAGGCGCGTTAATTGACATCTTATCGCCGAAATCAACATAATCTTGGTGTCTTGAAAATCTCCCCACAAAATTGCCCCCTAGCTTGTGACTTCTAAGGGGCCCTAGCCTTTAGAGGTCGGAAGCTAGAGAGTCTGATGGGAGACGTCTGATCATTACCCAGCGCCGCTCTGACTTTTCGAGGTAATCAATATCGCGCCTTGCTTACCATGGGAAACGAGCCGGGAGTTACACGTGTCGTTGCATTATTGATTGTGCCGTCAGCTTAATGAGACAGGCGCGAATCGCGATGCTGCCTTTTCGAATTCCTTAATGGCGCCTAAGGAGGGCTTCCTTTCCCTTATAAATCGGGGCGTTTTCCGCTGCTCCACCTTCTTTATTTTCACTTTTCATTTTTGTTCTGTTATTTATCTTCACTCTCAAGATCTTTCCAGAGGTTTTCAGGCGAGGACGACTGCGAAACATCGAGGATATCGCACGCCCAGACCGATTCTCATCCTTGACTCGCCCTTCTTCACCTGTAAGTCATCCCGAGTCTCTGGCTTTTTAGGGTTTTTCCCCTCTAGGTTTTCTTCTTCCCTCCTTCAATCCTAGGTTGTAGAAATGGCTAGTTCTAGGTTCCAGTTAGAGACACCTGAGGGTATAGCTAGGTTTAGGGGGACGTATAATATCCCGGAGGTGGTCCGCCTCAGGCCGGCTACTCCTTCCGACCATGCCCTGTGCTGCTGGTCCGGAGGCTGGATGCCGTTTCCCTTGATTTCTGTAATCGAGGGTAGGGTTAGGCTTCCCTTACACCCCCTGCTTAGGGCATGCCTCAGTGCTTGGTCTCTTGCCCCCGTCAGTTGATGCCCAATGACTACAAGGTTATCATGGGCACGGCCAAGCTAAACGAGGTTTTAGGGATCGACCTCAGTGTGCATGACATCAAGGACGCATATGACATCTGCAAGGCAGGGGGAGGCAACTACTATCTCCAGGTAAAATAGCTCCGGAAGGGCTTCGTTTCGGCCTTGGAAGACTCGAATAAGAATGCCGAGGATGACCTCTTCTACATCTCGGGGGATTGGGAGTTCGGCGCTGGTGAGGACAGAACGCATATGGTCCCACGCCACCTCAGGGTCGTCCCAAGTAATTATTGCCCCTTCATTTTGTGCTCATTTTACTCATTCTTCAAATTGTTGGACTGGTGTCTTGTTTTGTTGTGCAAAACTTCGAGAGAGGCAGCGTCGCGCGACGCGCGACGGTTGGAAGAAAAACTTAGCTGACCATAAAAAGGTTGAAAAGTACACCGGGTATGAGAACAGGGCGGCTTGGAAGCTTTTGGGCTACACGCCGAGGTACCACGGCCACTACAAAAGGGTCGAGACAGCACAAGGGGCGAGCCGCAGATCGGCATTCCTCCCGTCACATTAGCCGTGCCCGGAGGTATTCTGCTGACTGATCTAGTCGCTAGCCGAATTGCATCCGGTGCCGAGGCATCCACTTCTGCCAGTTTAGGGTCGGTAAGCCTAACGACGGCCGTAGAGGCTTATTCCTCTGATCAGGGAGAGAGGATGGAAGGGGACCTACCTCTTCCGAAGACCAAGGACCTGACTGCCAGGTTCAAGAGCCGGTCTTCCTCTTCTTCGGCAGCGCCTCCTCCTGCCAGTACTCGCGCAGCCTCGGGCCCGGGCGGAGCCGCGGTTTCTTCCGCCCTTATCATCGCCCCTGGTGCGGGAACCCGACGACGCTCTCCCGACAGTCAGAGGGATGGATCTCCGTCGAGTAAGAGGTCCAAGGTGGGGGAGAAAGACCCCGTGGCTCAGAAGGCCCAGAAGGACAAAGGGTCTGTGCGCGTCCCTGGGGGAAAGGCTCCTCCCGAAAAGAGCGCGCCAGTGGAAAGGGCTCCTCCCGAGACGGGACGCGAAATCAGCGGACCTTCGGGACAAGGCTTCGAATCGGCCTCGGGGTCTTATCCCGTGGTGCCGGCACCATGGAGGCCGAAGCTGGAGACTCAGCCCAGGAGGCCCCTAAACGTGATGGACCGGGTAGCTGGGAACCCTTTAGTCATCGGGGTGCTCGCCAAGGCCTGCGCTCTCCCATGCAAAATGGAGCAACACGCGAAGTATGACAATGAGTGTCTACTAGCTTTGACAATTCAGGCCGCTCTCATAGTAAGTAGCTCTTCAGTCAATCTTCGATAAAAATTATGCTTTGGCTACTTGCATCGGATGGCTCCTTTTTGTAGAATGTACAGAGGCTCCAACTAGTTGTGGAGAGGAGTGATAAGAACGTTTCCCGAGTTGCTCAACTGGAATCTGAAAGGGAGAAGCTCAGGAAGGAGTTGGCGGACTCGATGAAGAGCAACGCCGAGCTGAATGCACAGATGGATGTGGCACTGGCCAGCATCACTGATCTTACGGCGAAGACCCATGAGCTGAGGGGGGAGATTCGGTTGAAGACGAAAAGGTCGCTCAAATTAGAGACCGAGCTGGAAAAACAAAAGGCAGAGTCAGTGGTCGAATCGGCGAGGCAGCGTACCGAGCTGGCGGATCAGCGTGCCGAGCTGGAGTGGCTGCTGAAGGAGAGTGCCGACCTCAAGTCCCGAAGTCCATGCTGCCTTCCAGAAGGGAATGGACCGGGCCACGGAGGAGTATGAAAGACAGGTGGGGGAGATAAGCTCCATTCTATTCGAGGAGGGATGCCGGGCCGCATTGAAAGAGGCGGGGGTTCCTGAAGATCATCCGATTTATCAGAACTATAGAAGTATTCAGGCCCGAAATCAGAATTGAGTCCTGCCCCACTGCCTGAAAGTCCCCGGGTCGAAGCACCTTTGCTGACTCCCATTTGGATGGTGCTCCATCTCTTCCTCCTGTGGGCAGTGCTCCATCTCTTTCTCCTGTGGTCGGTGCTCCATCTCTCCCTCCTGCTGACGCCTTAGAAATGGTCACGGCTGCTGCTGAGATTGTCGGCCTTTAGGAGAAACAGTGAGGATGCTGATCCAGTCTCCGAGGATGGCGCCCGCCGAAGTCTTTCCTTCAGTTTTTTGAATACTTTCTGATTGTATTCCCTGCTTTCGAATTATAACTTCCAACATCATGTGCCAAAAACAAGTTAATAAGACTGATGTTTATTCCTTCCACACTTGTTGTTCTTTCTGCTGTTTTTTGTTCTTGTCTGTTTTTGCTGTGTTTGAGCTCGGCTAAATTGGTGGCTTGCGGTAGGAGGATTGTCTGAGTTGGAAAGAGGATACCTAGTGGTCTCCATAGTTATCTGCCTTGGTATCCTGCAATCCGAGGCACATAAATAGCAATAAGTACAGCGGTACGGTCGATGCGGAAAACGAGCGGCTGACTCCACTTGTCACCATCAGAATGGGAGGCCGCGTTTCATTAATGAGGTCTTGGAATCCGAACCTTCTCTCCCACTAAAAATAGAATCTCTCCTCTGCTGTGTGTCCATCGTTATCTTAAGTGGGGGAGATGCGCCGGCGAAGGATGAGAGGTTCACGGCAAACGGCTTCTCATGCCTCGTAGGGGCATGGAGATCTGCCTGTTCCCGCCAAACGCCTCGCCAGATGCTCTGGTGATTCCATCTCTCAGGAATGCCTAAAGACTCCTTGTTCTGTGTGGATCCTTTGCGGCTGAGAACTTCCTCCGGGAGAAGCTGTACCCAGTGGTTGTGGTCCTCGCGTTCTCTGAATCTGGTCGCCATGGACCGCGTGTTCTCTGAACGCGGTTCCTCGATCAACTCCTGCTTATGCGGCTGCATGGAGGTCGACTCCTGTCGATGCGGCTGGGAGTTGGTTGCAGATTTGGTTTTGTGGCGATCCAAGCATTTGTAGCGGACCAGGAGCTTGTTTGCAAATTTTGGTCTAACCAACCATAGGGTATTGTAGAGCTCCTGGTGCCGTGGTGGCGCTTCCGAGACCTTTTTCTCTCCCTTCCTCTCTTTTGTTTTTAGAGGACAGTGAGCCTCCTTATTGTATTTTCCTTTGCTTTTCTGCAACTCATGTAATGAGGATATTATAATTAATACAAATGAAGCTTGATCTGATTCAAATGGACTCTCTATGTTTCTGCATCTCTGAGCCGCATTTTTCTGCATTTCTACTGTTGTCTTTTAAAGACTGCTATTGGCTGAGGTGAACCCAAAATTTTGAGAAACTCGGGTGTGCGAGCCCGGCCCCGGGATTAGTCTCGGGGGTATATGAACCCAAAATTTTGGGAACGACTAGGTGTATGAACCCGAAGTCGGTCCCAGGGTTGTATGAACCCAGTGTTTTAGGAGCGACTGGGTGTGAACCCGGAGTCAGTCCCTGGGTGCGTGAACCCAAAGTTTTGAGAAGCCTGCGTGTATGAACCCGAGGTCAGTCCCAGGGTGTATGAACCCGAGTTTTGAGAGCGACTGGGTGTATAAACCCTAAGTCAGTCCCTGGGTGCGTGAACCCAAAAATTTTGAGAAGTCTTGGTATATGAACCCGAGGTCAGTCTCAGGGTGTATGAACCCGAGTTTTGAGAGCGACTGAGTGTATGAACCCTAAGTCAGTCCCTGGGTGCGTGAACCCAAAATTTTGAGAAGCCTGGGTGTATGAACCCGAGTCAGTCTCAGGGTGTATGAACCTGAGTTTTGAGAGCGACTGGGTGTATGAACCCTAAGTCAGTCCCTGGGTGCGTGAACCCAAAATTTTGAGAAGCCTGGGTGTATGACCCCGAGGTCAGTCTCAGGATGTATGAACCCGAGTTTCGAGGGCGACTGGGTGTATGAACCCGAAGTCAATCCCTGGTATCTGCTGCTGCCAAACTCCGAAACTTGATGGCGCAAATTGATGACAAGGCGAAGGCTGCTTTTATTGATCATGAAGTTTTTATTACATCTCTAGAAAAAGAACTTCCTGAGGTGGGTTGCATTCCACGGTCTTGGCAACCGCCTGCCCTCCAAGTCCTCGAGCTTGTATGAAGATCGCCCTGCTATCGAAACTACCCTGAATGGGCCATGCCAGTTCGGAGCTAGTTTGCATTCGTTTGGATCTCTGTTAGCCGGGAGGGTCTTCTTCAGGACCAGTTCTCCTACCGAGAAACTCCTCTCCTTGACCCTTTCATTGTATCCATTGGATAGCCGTTGCTGGTAGTCGACCAGTCGTATGGCCGCTGCTTCTCTGCGTTCATCGGCCAGATCTAGTTCCATCGCTAGGTTCACCTCGTTTTGGCCTTGATCAACAAGTTCTGATCTCAGGGTAGGGAGGCCAATTTCTAGGGGAATGACCACTTCCATCCCATAGGCCAAAGAGAAAGGTGTTGCCGAAGTGGAACGCCTCAGGGTTGTCCTGTACGCCCATAGAACGCTGGGGAGCTCCTCTGCCCATCTTCCCTTTGCCCGTTCCAGTCGCTTTTCCAGGCTATCAAGTAATACTTTGTTAGAAATCTTGGCCTGACCATAGCTCTTTGGGTACGCCGGGGTGGAGTAGTGGTTTCTGATCCATGCTTCTGACAGAAGCTTCTGAAAAAATTGGAGTCGAACTGAGTCCAGTTGTCCGAGATCAAAGTTCTAGGGATGTCGAACCTTGTAATGATATTCTTCCACACGAAATTCTTAGAATCCCTCTCGGTGATGGAGGACAGCGGTTCAGCTTCTACCCACTTTGTGAAATAGCCTGTGGCAACTATCAACCATCTCTTGTTCCCTGGAGCCCGGTGGAGAGGTCCCACAATGTCCAGCCCCCATTGGGTGAAGGGCCACGGGCTGGAGAGGGGGCTCAAGTCCTGCGCTGGCTGATGAAGGGAATGAGAGAACTTCTGGCACTTTTCACACTTCCTGGCATGTATCTACGCGTCCTTCTCCATATACGGCCACCAGTAACCTTGGCTGATAGCTCGGTAGGCCAGCGACCGTCCTCCGGTGTGACTTCCGCAAATCCCTTCGAGGATTTCGTACAGAAAGTCGTCAACCTTGCTCGGATGAATGCATTAGAGGTAGGGACCGGTGAAGGATTTTCTGTAGAGCTTGCCTTCGGGAGACAGCCAGAATCGAGCTGCCTTGAGTCTGATCCGGTGAGCTTCATTTTTATCTTCGGGGAGCTGATCATCTTTGAGGTAAGAAGTGATCGGGTCCATCCAGCTTAGTCCAAGATCAAGGATAGAACCTGCCGAGATGGATGGAGCTCTAAGCTTGATCTCGGTATTGATCCAACCTTAACAGTTCTTTTCTTTCCTGCTTCGACAGTGGAGGCCAAGTTTGCAAGCGCATCAGTGTGCGTGTTAGTATCCCTAGAGATCTATCTGACTTCGGCTGTCTGGAAATGAGCGAGAAGTTTCTTTACGAGGGCTAGATAGGCCGCCATCCTGTCATCCCGGGCTTGGTAGTCCCCAGTTACCTGGCTTGTCACCAATTGTGAATCGCTGAAAACCACCAATTGCCGGGCTCCGAGGATTTGGACGCTGTTTAGTCCTGCAATCAGGGCCTCGTACTTAGCTTCGTTGTTATTGCTTTGAAGTCCAGGGTCAGAGCTTGTTCTATGACCAATCCTTCTGGCGATTGGAGGACTACGCCCATGCCAGCTCTCTTGCAAGTGGATGAGCCGTCGACGAAGACCTTCCATGCCAAGTTAAGGGCTTGGCTCCGAGATAGTTCATCGACCCTCGATGACTTCGCTTTCCACGCCCTATGCCCCCTAGTTCGGTGCCGGGCTTGGTTGAAGCCGAGCTCGGAGAAACGAACTCAACATGAAATCTTCTAAAATCTGGGCTTTGATCACAGTCCTGGGTTGATATTGGATGTCATACTGCCCCAGTTCGACCGTGCACTTTGAGATTCTTCCTGAAAAGTCGGCTTTTTTAAGATGGACCGGTAGCCATTCCTGTTAGCTTTTGGACCTCCCTTGTAGTCGTTGGACTCTGGACTCCCAAGATCGCCGTGATCTGATCCGGATTGGCTTCTATCCCTCTCCGTGTCACCAAACTTCCGAGGAATTTGCCGGAAGCGACGCCGAAAGCGCATTTGGAGGCGTTCAACTTGAGCTTGAACTCCCTCAGTATGCTGAAGATTTGAGCCAAGTCCGCCAAATGGTCGTGAGACTGCTTGGATTTGACGACCATGTCGTCAATATATACTTCGATAGTTTTGCCGAGCTGAGCCTGAAACATCTTCGTGACGAGTCGCTGGTATGTTGCTCCCGCGTTTTTCAATCCAAAGGGCATCACCTTGTAACAATAAATGACGTGGGGGGTTATGAACGCAGTCTTCTCCTCGTCTGGCTCAAACATCGGGATCTGGTGGTATCCTCGATGAGCATCGAGGAAGCTCATCCTATCATGGCCAGCAGTGGCGTCGATCATTTGATCAATTTTTGGAAGCGGGAAGCTGTCCTTCAGGCAAGCTTTGTTGAGGTCGGTGAAATCTACGCACACCCTCCACATGCCGGTTTTATTCTTGACGACCACCGTATTGGCTAACCAGACCGGGTATTGGACCTCTCTGATCGCTTTAGCCTCTAGCAACCCGTCGACCTCCTCGACCATGGTTTCTTTTTGCGGCAAACATGTCCTGCGGGCTTTTTGCATCACGAGCTTGTGGTTGGGATCTACGTTCAGCTTGTGACACATAACTTCGAGGTCGATCCCAGGCATTTCGCTCGGAGTCCAGGCGAAGACATCTCTATTCCGCATCAAGAATTTTGAGAGCTCAACCTTCTCGGGGTCGGCAAGCTGGCTGCCGAGCAGGAAGAATCTGTCTGGGTCGAGTGGATCGATCCTGATATCAGCTAGATTTTCGATGCTCTTCTTCTCAGGGTCTCGGCCGATCTCGTCCAGCTCTCTTTTGATTTCTGCCATATGTACCTGCTCCGGCTCCTTTTCTCCAGGAACTACGGCCATCATGCATTGTTTGGCCATCTGCTGGTCCCCTTCCACGGTGATCACGTCCACACTGCCATCTTTGTTTTCCAACAGGAATTTGAGCTTTTGGTGAAGAGTGGAGGGAATGGCCTGCATATTGTGGAGCCAGGTCCTGCCCATAATAGCGTTATAGGGGGATGGAGCGTCTACCACAAGGAAGTCGGTCATCACGGTGGCCCCACCTACCCGGGCCTCCGGAGTTACCTTCCCTTTGGGGTATATTGGCTTCGCGCTGAACCCAATCAAAGGGGTACAGGCCTCTTGCAAGTCCGCTTCCGAGAGACCCATCTTTTTAAAGCAGCTGAAATAAAGGATTTCAGATGAAATGCCGAGATCGATGAGGATCCTCTTGACTGTGAAGTCCCGCAGCTTCAACGTGAGGAGTAGTGGATCGTTATGGGGGAGCTGGACCCTTTCGAGGTCCTTATCCGAAAAGCAGATCGTTGGGCGCTCACGCCGTGCTATCTTTGGTGCTGGTCCGAGTTCGGCCCTCATCACTTCTTTCCATGAGAGGCCTACCTGGCCTAGGCACGAGCCTGGGCGTTGCCCTTGGGGAAGCGGAAGGCACTGAATGTGCCAGGTGGATGACATTAATGATCTTCTCTGATCCATCGCTGTCCGGGTCCTTGTCACCGCTTTGATGATTCCGGCTGCTGCCAGCATCTCCTGTTTTGATGTAATCCTTCAGGTGGCCTTCCTTGGCGAGCTTCCTCCAGGTGTGACTTCAGGATCCTACATTCTTCGGTTTTGTGCCCATTTTGCTTGTGGTAGGCAAAAACCACTTTAGCCCAAATACTTGACAAATGAAAGTTGAACGATCATAACCAATGGATCTGTATGACGAAACCCCTCTTTTATGCCCTATGGTGGGTTAAAAATGTGTGATAAGGCTAAACTTTTTGGTTTAGAAATATTAGCCACAAAACCCTTTCAGCCCTGACTGGTCTTTGTTTGACGAATCCCACTTTTACTGAGTGGCTAGATGTCCAATGGAGGAATTTTTTTTTTCCTATATATATATATATATAGTACCCAATCCCCTCTTTATGCGACATGTCAAACTTTGAAGGGAAGAATGTATAGGTTAACTACTGTTGTCCACTGCTTTAGGTCATCAGTTGTTGGTCATCTCCTGCAAATTTGCCCACCAAGGAGTTTGTAGGGATTTCTCTCTCTTTAGTGAGGTGTCTGGTATGGTGAATTGGTGATGCTAAACTGTCCTAGCTGTTGATTTTTTCTTTCTTTCTTTCTTTTTATTGTCCTTAAGTAGTTAATATATTATCTTATTCTAGTTAATACAAGACTTGGCCACCATTTCAACAAGGAAAAAGTGAAAAAAGAGACTAGTTTAGTCTGAATATGTAACAAATGCTATTTTTGGTAGATTCTTTTTTCAGCATGCACAGTTATTTGCTGCTATCTCTGGAGTAGAGATTCTGAATTCAAGGCAGCATTTTCTCGTATGGTTGGAAAGAATGAAAACCAGAGTAGAACATGACATTAGCTGTGTCTAGTTTATACTTTATGTTTCTCACGATATTTTGAAGCACTTTATCATAGAGGACTAAGTGACTTACTGTGCTACAAATTGTTGGGAAGGAATATAGATCACGTTGGAGGCAAAGTCCTACTACCTCAGTTGAAACATAAAAAAATATATTATCTATTGCTCTTATCTAAAAGGGAAGAAGTGTGCTGCTTTGCTTTAAGTTGCTTAGATGAAATTCTCCTCTGTGGGGCCCACTTGATGCTAACCGGCTGGCCTCATGGACATGCAAGAGTCATCTGGTCTCCCACAAGGCCACAACTGACTCCTCAAATCTCCAAAACATTCCAACTAGTGTGAAACTCTCTACATGCAAGAGTTCTCCTGGTTTCCCACGGCCGACTTCTCCAAAAGATTTCTCAAGTAAATCTCTCACATGAAACTTTTCTCCGCCTTTCTTCATCTCATCTATCTCTCACTTGGTCTAACAAATGCCCCTCTCTCTCTCTCTCTCTCTCTTCGGTGATGCCTCTCCCTCACTCAGATGCTTCTCAACTTCAAATTTGTGTTGCCATCATACTATCATGTACGACTTCAGTATGACTTCTTTCATTGTTTCAGGGCCGGCTAATTGAGACAACTTGAGGCCTAAAGCGAAAATCTTAAATGAGGCATTTTTCTATTTTGTAATATCATTATAAATATTTATTTAAAATATAATTTTCTCGCTTTTTATGATGCAAAATTACTAATTAAGTTTTTATATTCAAGTTTTTACATTACCCTCTCTCATTGCTCTCTCTCATTAAATCATCTACTTTTTTTTTTTTAAGTTTTGAGTACCCAGATTCGTATTTTCTAGTAGACATATTTATTATTTATAAATTATAACTAATAATATTTACAAATAAAATAAACACTAACTATAATAAACAAAGAGTATGAGGAATTTAAAAAAGTCTAAAAGCACAGAACAATAGAACCTGATTTAACAATTTATCAGTGTTGGCCACAGAGACTATAGAACCTGGAAAAAATAAATAAATACATATTTGTGTTAGTGAGCCATGATTAACATACATTATCAAAACTATATTATAAAAATAAGTATCACATAAGAACAAAAAGAAGAGGGGAAAAAATAATATATAAAATTCATACTTTTGGCTTTTAATGAGAACAAAACAAGTTCCTTTTGGAGTCCAAGTTGCAGTGATAGTCTGATAGAAGGAGAATAGAGTCTGGAGAGAAAAAAAACCTCTTGAATTGAAGGGATTCAATAAGAACATAGAGGAGATTGTTCTCTTTGGATTGCAAGCAGATGCAAAAAAAAAAAAAAAAAATCTATAAAGAGGAAGAATTTTAGAACTCAAAATGAATTCATTACTTGTTGTAATTGCAAGGTTTTCTTTTTTATATTTTTAATGGCTACAACTTTTCTCATGTTTTTGAAATGTGAAAAGGTATAAACCGTGTAAAGCCATGAAGGAGTAGTTCGTTGGATTTTTTTGGGATGTGGAACGGTCTACAACTTTTCTCATGTTTTGGAATGTGAAAAGTTTAATTTTTTTGGAATGTGAATCGTTTAAAATGGGGCCTTATTTTTTGGGATTTGTTATGAGGCGTTTTGGAATGTCAATGTTTAAAATGGGGCCTTTTTTGTGGGATTTGTTATGAGGCCTTTCGGAATGTCAACATTTTAAAATGGGGCCTTATTTTTTGGGATTTGTTATGAGGCCTTCTTTTTTTTGGAGAAACAAGCTAACTTTATTTTATTTTTTTTTGAAGTTGAAAACATTGGGGGCCTAAAATTTTATACAGGGCCGGCCTCGATGTTTAGGGGGCCCAAGGCGACCTCTAAAAAATGGGGCCTTTATACAATTATTTTAAAAAGAATTTAATTCATTACAATTTTCTAACAAAAAATGATATTTTTTTATTACAAAACAACTGGAACTGTAGCATGCACTCGAGCTAGCGTATATGTCTTTTCTTCGGTCTATGGTCCTCTTTAAGCTTAGTCCTTTTGGGCATGTCGGCTAGCCGCCTGTCAGATATTCAACTACTCACTTGTCTGCTTCCAATTTTCAAAGTAAGAAGCCGATGCCACTTTTTCAGGAGTCATCGAATCGGCAGGCACAACAGAAGGAACATAGGGAGTTAGCTTAGCGTTCGAGGACAGCACTCACCTCCGCCACCGGATCTCGAAACCAAGTCTTTCACCGACTCTCCAAAACACCACCAGTAAAGCTAGTTTCAAAAAAGGCATAATAGGGGAGATCTCATTGCTTTTAAGAGCCTATATATGATATGAGAATAAAATCAAACAATTTCATTACCTCATGGGTGATCGCTCGCTTCGCCTCGGTGGAATCCACAACAATCGACGTTTGAATCCAGTCCACCATATTAAGTGCCACGACACGCACAAGGTGACCATCCGGCTCCTCCATCATTGTAGTAGCGTCCAGGCGCCCCTCATATGCTCCACTTGTTTCCTTGTTCTGTTCACTCACGTCACTTCCAATTCACCGCTTGGCGTATTGTATTGCTCGCTCGTTTACGAGGTCACTCTACACCCGACACCCGGGTTGTTCCATTTCGAGAAAGAGGCATGACTTTCGCTTACGAAGCAAGAGCCTCACTCACCAAGTGGTGCCCGGATGGGCATAGGATTCAAAGGTTTCGCTCCGGAGGAGACTAGCTCGTTCTGCCTCCTCACGCTTGGCTTAATTTTGATCCCTCCACTACACGCGTGAGAGGCGAGCTCGCTGGTGTTCATTGAAAAGTCCAGTCTCCCGCTTGCAGCGCCTCAGTTGACCATTCAGGCCCTTGACAACATCCCGCTGATACCGATATTGGTGTGGTTTACATTCCTGATCCGCTTAGCTACCTGCGCAGATGAGGGGCACACCCTCCAGAATTCAGACTCAAGTCCGCAGCAGAAGAGCACACCCGTCCTCATCCTCAGAACACATGTTTTCACGTTCATGGATTTAACCTTCGTAGATTGTAGCACCATGAGATCAACGCTTTCATGGTTTTCACACCAACTACAGTGAAAGGAGGTCCTTAAAGAACTAACAAAGGGCTGTCGAACGACTCGAGTTCACCTTGGCGCGGCATGTCGCGAATATAGTCCCTTCTGCCCCGCCCACATAATGGGATCTTCCAAAAAAAAGGCTTCTCCTATACAATTTGTAGAGCATGGGGTCGTCCACTACCCCCCGGCCCGAAGAGGTTGCCTTCTCGTCTACGGAAAAGGAAAGCGTCGGTTCCCCCTTGCAACATCGAAATGGCATAGCGCCAACGTGATTAGCGTGAAGAAGAGAATGCGTTCTGACCCTCCTGTGCGATAAAAAAAAGAGGAAATGCTCTACCTCTTGTTGTGCACTAGTCGAAACAAGCAAGGGGAATCCGGGCAAAGATGGAATCCACGGTATTTTCTTCACCGGGTCCAAACTCTCTGTTGAGGAGCTTCAGTGTCACGAAAAAGATGAAGCGCTCCATCCTTTTGGAATCTCAGAGTGGGAAATCAGTGCTCCGATCTCATAAGGCCTGGCCCAATTCAACACAAGTTACGAGCACAACCTGGCATGGTGAGGCAGCATCCAGCTTTATCGTCGAAGATTACTTCATCATTTCCTCTAGTTGAAATATAAACTTCATTGATGAATCTAGAAAATGCTATCCCAGGAAACCTTTTGGGAAACTCACGATCGAAGATGTCCATTAACACTATATTGAATAATACCCTTGTGATTTCACCCACAGGTGGCATACCATCAAAGCTTATATCCGATCTATGATTTCCATCATCATCAATGATAGGGAGATAAAGGAAAGATGAAATGAGTTTATAAACAGAACCATCTCCAACAAAAGGCTTAACCTTATCTAAAATAAGACTGATTGGAATAATCCTTAATGAAGCCATTAAGTCAAGCCTGTACAGTCTATCCACCTTTCTCGTTTGTTGAAGACTGTAATAAAAGGAATCAATAAGATTTTTGATTCGGTAACCATCTTTTGGCAAGCGACCATGAGAAAGACGAAATAACATTAGGGATAATCCCATTAACACCAATACATCCTCTTTATCAGTCATAACTGTTGGAACTTGAGATGAATTTGAGATGACTTGAAAGTCTTTTGATGAATTGAAGAAGTTAGCATCTCAAGTATTTTGAGTTGGAATTCTTGTCAACACATTGTCACAAACATGATGATAATAAGCTGGTGTT